>OMLC01037110.1:0-16084 GCA_900302585.1 Regalecus glesne
TGCTCCTCTAGAACATCAACAGGAAGGAGGAAGTGGTAGCATGTGTCTCCTCCAAGTCACATGACCACTAGCCCTCACTAGTCCACACATCATGGTCTGGTGGGGAAAGCACAGTGCTTGGCCGTCAGAGGAGAATGAAGCAGAGTACTTTCCCTTCACTTAACCAAGAGGCCTGGACCACCCAGAGGGGGACACTAGTGAACCCAGAATACTTTATCCAACCTAACCCCTATACCCATGTGAGGCGTAGCCAATTATGACCCACTAACTATGGACCTCTGGCTGTGGTTGGAAACGGTGCAGCTGGGATTCAAACACCCAACTGCATGACACAGAGATGCTCTGAACATAGGTGTCCTAAACCCCTACACCACTGGAGCCTCCTATATTTTCTCATAATTGTCAGTGCTCACCTACCCGACATGGTGACTAACGGCAAGACATAAACAGAGTGCTTTCTCTGCATCCTTTCAGGGTTTAAGAGGGGGCGGGGAGCCAACAAAGGCAGCCCTGCAGAACTCTCTAAATTAGAATATCTCTGACTAACAAGTTGAATCTTCCTGGTTAGTCATGGGAGAATTATCAAGTAATGGTTGGGAGATGAAACTGAAGAGGGTGGGATGAGGATGGCTAGAGAAATGAGGGTAGATGTGGAAATGTGCATCATGAACAAATCAATGGCAATCTGACATCAGAGGAGCCAGGCGAGTGCACCCGTCTCCAGACGACACTCAGTTTGACAGAATACTGGAAGCCAGGTAAAGCAGAGCTGATGATGACTCAAAACTGAGATGACGGAGGCGACGTACTGGGGGATTAGAGTGACCCCCACCCCCACCCCCCTCTATTGAACTCCTGACAGGGCTGTGGTGGAAGGCAGGTGGGCTGGGCTGCTTTCTGCCACTTAGTTAATTTGCTTCGTTTGGTGGATGCTTCATTAGAGCGATAAGCAGACAGCACCTCTCAGCCCATGGCACTCAACATGTGTGCTCGTTTGAAAGCACATGCACACATGCATGTGTGCAGCACTTGAGTTCATGTTGCCCTGCATGTGCAGACAGATATGAGCTGTGCTTTGAGTAAGCGTCCATGCAGATTTGTGGATGGAGTCATGCGAGTGTGTATTGACGCATCTGCTGATGCGTGTGTTTGTGTGTGCCCGGCTCAACTGTCACCAGTTATGATGGTTGTTATACGTGAGGAGGCAGTGGATTGAAACCAAGCAAATGCACCCACGTATGGTGTGAATGTATGTACTGGGGGGGGGGTTCCTAGCTAAAATACCCCCTTCACTGCCAGGGTGATCAGTGACAGACAAGGAGAGAGTGAGAGGTGGGCGAGACAAGTGGAGAAGGAAAATAAAGAGAAACGGTGACACGGTTGTGTGGTTAGAATGGAGGATAGGAGCCAGTGAGATGCAAAAACACAGAATGACAGGGATTTCATGTGAAAAGACAGACGATGCTCAAGAACCTCTGGTGATGACAATGATCCAATAGAGGGTAGTCAAAAACTAGAGATGACATAGCTCAGTGGGTAGTGCAGTCGTCTGACTATCGGAAGGTTGCAGGTTCGATACTCAGTCCTGCACAAAGCATGTGGAGGTGTCCTTGAGCAAGACACTGAACGCCTTATTGCTCCCCGAGTGCTATATGGTGGCAGCTCACTACTCCGATACTATAGGATGGGTCAAATGCAGAGAAAATCCAAATTTCCCCTTGTGTGACTGATAAGGGAATAAAAAAAACCCAAAAAAGCCATAGTGATGTGGGAGGAGGTAGCATGAGGGTGCACAAGATTAGGTGTTCTGTCTCATCTACTGAAACTATTCACATTCTCCTCTCTCCCTTCCTTCTCTCCTCACCTCCCTCTGCTCTTTAAGCTGTGGGTCGAGTAGTTGGTGGCGACTTCTTCCTGAACCCCTCTGAGCCTCCCTGAACCTCTCTGAGCCCGTTTCAGCCTCTATGAACCTCCCTGAACTTCTCAGATCCTCCCTGAACCTCACGCTTGATTCTTTGTTAAATCCCCTTTTTAAAATCCTTTTTTTCCAACCTAACTCTTATGCCCAGGATTGGCTTAGCCAATTATGCCCCACTTACTATGGACCTCCAGCTGTGGTTGGAAACAACGCAGCTGGGTTTGAACACCCAGCTGCGTGATGCAGATATGCACTTAACGGTCCCTTAACCCCCTACGCCACCGGAGGCCCCTCCCTGAACCTCTCGGAGCCTCTCTGAAACTCTTTCAGCCTCTGTGAATCTCTCAGAGCCTCCTTGAACCTCCCTGAGATCATGGAAGGAGGGCAGTTGATTCAGATTATTGGGTTGAACAAACTAAGTTTGGCCAGAGATGTGAATCAAATAAGGCAAGAGAGGCGCCATTTATTCCAATGGAGGCTATTCTCTCTTGGAGAATGTGGATCACCAAGGATCAACAGATCACTGGTGATTTTCACCAAGGCTGTCTTCATACTGTGGAAGGAATGAAATCGTTCAAAAAGACTGCTGTCATTCAAAAGGATGTATAACTGTTCTTTCCAGTATTTTTGAGAGAAATAGTAAATTTGAGAATAGGCAAAACTCATTCAAATTCCTGGCATCTAAACCAGGTTTCTTGAGTATTGGGGTTATTGCAGCTGTTTTAGAGATGAAGTATAGCAAGACCAGGAGTCTTGTCAAGTTAGTTTAATCAGTACAGTCCATTATCACAGACTACATCTGCTTCAGTGGGCTTTACAATCACATCCTATTCCATCCTTGGACCCTGATATCTGATCAAGAGCAACTCCCTTGGGAGAGCAACAGGGGAAGGATCTTTCCCCCAAGACAATCAGACATGATATGGATGTTGTGTCGACAGAATACAACACAAATGACAGAACACAGAGATCCATCTGCCTAAGTTACTGGGGGCAGGCCTGGCTGTGTCTCCTTAGTCTTTTTGGCTGGGTTTCTTCACATTGCTCTCTTTTCCTGCTGTTCTCCACCTCTGAGGCAGATCTCCTACCAGATGGAAGGATGCTCAGCGGCCTGCTTTAGTCTAGGGTTCAATGCAACTTTTCTTCAGCCAGGTTTTTAGCTGGTCTTTGTATCAGTTCTTCAGACCAAATGGAGACTGGCGGCCCAGGTGAAGCTGTCCATGCAGGACTTGACATGGCAGCGATTCTTCAGGCATCCTAATGACATGCCCGAGTTCATGCAGCTGTTTCATGACCATGACTACTGTGCTCTCGCAGTTTGTCCTAGCAAGAATCCCTGAACGGGAAACACAGTCACTCCATGTGATCGCCATGATTCAATGCGGACACCTTATGTGGAACCACACCAGTATCCTCTGGTGGGAACTGCACGTGACCCAGACTCCACAGCTGAATAGGAGGGTTGTAACGCAGACGGCCTTATAAAGGACAGATTTGGCTAACAGGTGGAGGCGTTTGGTTTGAGAGACTGTACGTCAGAGATTGACAAAGGCAACAGAGGCTTGTTTAATTCTGTTGTGAACTTCATCATTAATGTCGGAGCCATCAGAAAGAATGCTGTTCCAGTGTTTGAAAGATACAACACCCGAGAGACATTGGTGTTAAAGCAACTTATCATGTAGGCTCTCAAGACCATATCATGGGTGCTCTGCCCCACTCTGTCCTGCATTAGATTTCCACCGGTGGTGGAGCCTCTACTTCCTGTATCTAAGACTAAACAGCATGACCTCATCTCAAGTGCTTTGCCCCTGTGCACTCACTCTGTACTGGCACTAGATGTCCACTGCTAGTGACACCTTTCCATTCAACATCTAGACAAGACATCAGACTTGGACACCTGATTGCCAGGACAGCTGATCTCCTCCCTGCCTCAGGCACCCTGTCTCCACAGTGCATGGATAATAATGCACCTGTTCGCTCCTGGTCAGACACATTGTGCGAGCAGATGCGGTCTGCTCACATGCTAAGACGCTTCTGATATGTGAGCTACAAGAGCGTGGTCATCAGCATACTATAGCTCAGTGACCAGTATAGCTGAGGCCTTGGTGGGTGCCAGCACCCTTCACACGTTGAAGAGGTTTCTATCTGGCCTAGAGTTTACTGTGATCCTGTAAACTTCATTTAGAATTGCTGTATTAACACCAAAAAATGCTTCTCCTGTTTTAACAGATTGTAATCTAAGCAAAACAAAGTATATCAGTTGGACAAGATACAAAGCATAAAAAACAGTCAGGTGAAAAATAATCTACAAGCTCAAACTGCACGGTCCACAAAAATCAGTCCTTTGCTTTATCGTCTGTTAAATCCGAGTCCTCAGCACAATGAAGGCCATCCTAATTCTTGAATGTATGCTACTTGGCCTTTAATATGCAAGTCATTCTTTCAAATGGAAGGCCTGATAACATCCCTCTCATCCACCGTGTGCTGCTTGGTGTATGAACTGTTTTCCATAACCGTGCAATACCTTGTTTGGCATTGAGTAAACAGAAGTATGTAAATTTTCCCTCATTTGACTAGATTTATGATTCTCTAGGTGTAAACCCAACAGAACAATCTTGGGATCAAATAAGGAACATTTTGAAATAACCTTCTCGATTACATCTCTTGCCTCTTCCCAGAATGCCTGGATCTTTCTGCATTGCCATATAGAGTGAAACCATGTCAGTCTAGTTTCAGTAGATTAGGTGTATACTAGTCTGGAATTTTTCTTTGTATCTATGTAAATCCACTGGTGTCCCATATATCCACATTAGCCATATTACTGTATTAGTTTACGATGTGTTGTTATAAACTTGTAGCAAGAGCTTCAGCACAAGCGGCTTTCCAATCTTAAATTTCTAATTGTGTTTTTGTTCCAGGCCGTCAATTTAAACTGTTAGTTTTCAAATGAACAAGCCGTGGGCAAACTGTGAATCACTGATATGATTCCCATTCTCAAATCATCTTTTATCATCATTTCTTCCAAAGGCGGATGTGTGGTTTTGGTGAGTGCATTGTTCTGGGTTTAAAGCTTTAATAAAGCTTCTAATCTGGAGGTGATACAACTTTTTTTTCCTCTTGCGGTTGAAATTAGACCTCAGCTCATCAAAAGACATCATCACACCTGAGCCTGACTAATACAGATCGTAGATCGGTTTAAGTCCCTTAGAGTCCTATAGCTGGGGGACACGGCAGCTCAGTGACAGAGTGAACATTTCGGGAAGTGATGAGCTAGAGGCTGGTGGGTTCGAACCCACTGCTTTACATCATCCCATCTCTTTATCATGTCTTTCATAATTCGGCCTTTAGTTTGTTTCTGCAGTTCCTTCACTGTGTCTCAGTGCATGTACAAGAGAAGAGGTCATTTCATAGCGTAAGGTTCTGTTTCAGTCAATTGAGGAGTCATTTGTTGAAAAATAGAACATAATTTGCTGTTCTTATTCACGCAGTGCACGACACATCCTGGATAGGGAGGGAAAAGGCACGCCAGGCCAAGTCAGATACTGCGTTGTATATGAATCAAGCTCATAATGGATCTCACTGCTGTTTATAGTGAGGATACATCACAATTTCCTTTGGAAGATGGCCCTAGCTTTGTTAAAAACTGTAGCAAGGGGTAAACTGCAAAATTTCTGCTGGTGGAAGCCAGGGGAGATGTAGGAAGGGAGAGATACTAATCAGTCAAGGCAGCTAATAGCTGTCCACGACAAACCCAACATAGACAAAGTTGAAGGTTGGACATTAGAACTAAAAGATTTTCCAAAAACCAATGAACTGAAGCTACTAAGAGAAGGAAATGACTCGGTGAGTTATGGAGAATCCTGAAAGCTCCACAGCCTTTGAGACCAGTGTAGAAACCAAATATTTTAATGCTGTATTTCAAATCATCAGTGGTAAGAAATGTTTATCTTTTTCAAATTATAAATGCTTCACCTGTTCTGTTAGCTTTGCAATCTCTTCATTGTACCTCTTTTTGAGAGAGTCAAACTCCCCTTCCAGGGGTTTTTGGAGGGCATCTTTCTGCCATTTATCATCAGACTCCGCATTGATCTCCCTCGGTGCTGAATGCTTTTGAACATGCACAAAAACTCTGTTCCTTGCTTTGGAATTTGAGTGAGGTGTTGGAATAATTAGACTTTGGTACAATTAGCGGACCATTGTTGGAGTAAGTCTCCTTTCCAATGAGGAAGGGCTCCAAGAAAACACTACGCCGTTCATGTGGGGTGAAATCCTCGTGACTGATAAGGGATATTCATCGCCTTCGAAGTTCAATCTTGTGAGGCTGGTTTCCACTCGGAAACTTGCGATAACATCATGTTCTAGCCTGGGTAAAATCTGTACTCCCAAATATTCAAACTGCTCCATGATGTTATATTGAAATACCTTGGACATTGGAGTCTGAGGAATTTGGTAATATTCACCTTATATCCTGGCATAGCTCCAATAGTTTTTATTAATTGTGGTAAGAACAGAATTAATTTCTTTTATTTTGACATGAACAAATTTATATCGTCTACATATGGAAATTCTGTGTTCTGTCTGCTATTCCCTAAAATTTTGAGTGTGAACGTATTGCTATCACAAGAGGTTTAATCACTAAAACACAACTTTTTAAGATGTTTATTTGTCCTGATATTTGTCCTGTCTATTTGTTTTGGCATCTAATGAGAGAAGTGCTGTATCTGGTATTTCCCTTTTAGAATGAATAACATCTAATACCCTCCTTAAATTATGGAACCTTTGTCTTTCCAAATAAATCTGGTTTGATCTTTATTGATAACACTTTTTGATACAGTTTGCTAGCATTTTGCTTGTTTACATATAATCTAAGGTCAGAATTCAACAAATGTATTGGCTTCGTGTTCTCACATTTGTTAGAATGTTTACCTGGTTTTAGCACTAAGGTAATTAAAGGACTGTTCATAGAGGGTGGGGAGACTGTCATTCTTAAATGGATCTAGAAACTTCTCCAAAATTTGTGTTAGCAACTTATTCTTGATTTTTTTATACCGCTCAATGGACACATTATCTGGTCCTGCCCCTTTTCCTGACTTCAAATTATTGATGGTGGCTCCATTTTCTATTATATAAATTCCAGCTCCAGATCATCTTTGTATTCAGTTGGAATATATGGCATAGATTTGTTTAGGTAAAGAATGAGACAGTGTATGGTCATTGTAGGCATACAACAAAGTTATGTTTAGGGATTCAGAAGCTATCTTGATGCATGCTCAATAATCCAGGTATGGAAATCACAAACTGGATCAGATGTTGATTTTCTGAATCAACATCTGATCCAGTTGAACCGATTCACCTCTTTTTGTGATTCAGAAGCTAGGAGCAATAGAAAAATGAGCTTAAAAAAACAAGATCAATAATAGAGACTAGAAAACTAAGGTAAATAGAGAGGATGAATATAATGAGGTAGGGTCTTCTATCTATATCCAATAGGACACTTGGATAAGGCTCTTATTTAGGTATTGTGAATTAATTTTCTTGATACACAAACTATATACATATAAAGTAAATAAAAATATACGAAATGTATATATAGTAACTTCTGAAGGCACAATAAGCCCTGGAGGGCTTGTCTGACACAACTGAAGTGGCTAGTCAGTGACTGTGGATGAGGTGGAATCAATTCAATTGGCTTGGTAACTCTTTTGATCCTATATGTAAAGTGCCAGGGGGCCGAGAAGCCTGAGAGGACCATATGGTGCCAGTGGCAGCAGCTAGAAATGGATAGCAGCCATATAGGTATCAGTGCCACTGAGCACTGCAATCATAGATCAGTATTTAGCAGTGTACACACACAAACATGTGGGAGAGGTGCTCACAAAATGTCGTGCTGTTGCTGCAGTATACTGGGACAGTCAAGCAATCCTCACTGATCCCCTCAACACTGAATACCTGGATGGACTGCGCTTAAGAGGCAGGGCGAGAGCCTAACAGCTCCCAACAGGAGATAAGGCCCTTACTACACAATGGATAGCATTCACTGGAGCTGGTTAGATGGCATGCTGTTTATTATATAAGAGCAGGTACGGGTGGCACCTTAAGCCCTAGGAGTCAGAATCAGAACCACTTTACTGGCCACATAGAACGTCACATACATGGATTCTGACTTTGGTTACATAGCTCTTACAAGTTCATCACATAGAATGACAACACGAGGATTGACTCTATACAGGTGACAGTCTGTATAGACAGACAGACTGTAGCGCCACCAGAGGGGAGGAGTTGGAACAGGTTTTGAGCAGGGGGTTTCGGGTCTGCCTGCCGTTTTCTGACCTCAGAGATCTACATGTCTAGAATGGACGGCAGGTTGCCGCCAATTACTTCCTATGGAGACTTGACTGTCCTGAATCTAATATGGTGAATTGAACCAAACACAGCCATGTCGTAAAGACAACACTTACCGGATCTCATCTTACAAGTGGGGAACAGGGCAGGAGAATAAGGAAGAACACCAAGTGTGTTATATTTGGATAGGGAGTAAAAAAAACCTCTGTTTTGTTTGACAGAAAGAAAAACACTTTCATATTGTCAGCATACGTACAATGAAATTATTTTCTTGCATTTCACTCATCCTAGGGTAGAAGTGAGCAGCCCCCCAATAACAATTGGCTTTGCACCATTTAGAGACTTGTTGTTTGATGATTGGCAGGTGAGGGAGTCTTGTTAGCCTGTAGTCCCACACCGTGTGTTTGTGTGTGTGTGGAGGGAGGGGGGGCATCCATGTTCCTTTTCACTATTTAGAACATCTCCACCAGCCCTCTGCTGTAGCTGTCATTTCACCACTGCCTGGATAATTTCTCCCCCTGCATTTAACAACTCAGCTCTGCCAAGGGCAATGACTGTGCTATTGTATCTGAGACATAATCAGTGGCTTTCTGGAACCAATCAATTATGTGGAGCAAAGAAGCAGCGCTCAAGCTTTCTGACCCCACTCATGCATTTAGGATGATTAGTCTCAAAACGTCGCCAGATCAGCTAAGGCTTTCTCAACTGATAAGTCTGACCTAAGATCTGGCCTTCACAATATCTATGCCTGTGTGGGTAGAAGATGAGGAGACAGAATTACTCACAGCAGGGTCCCTTGCGCAGCACCTTAATGCGTCTTTGCATGTTGCACTGGGCCTTCTTCAGCTCACACTCATTGGAGTATGTGGACGAGTCTGAGCCACACACTGGTGCCACCACGGATGGACAAACCATCCTCTTACATACACACTCAGCCTTGCCAGGGTCAGCTGGGTCACGCTCGCACACTGCCCCGAAGCCACAAAGCATTCCCCTGCAGCCTGAAACGAAGGAGGAGGAGAGAGAGGACACGTTTTGCTCAAATGTATGCCTTTTGATCACAGCTTCAAATATGGCCTGAAATGAATGGAGGAATCTTACATTTCTCATGCCAATAAATGCACATTTCTACGTAAAGCAAAGAGCCCCCACTACATTTAGGCAGGATCCACTGACTCACACACAGCATGGGTAGTGTGCATTAAGGAAGACCTCACGGTCGAAAGGGCATCATCTTGAGAAAACCAGATGAAAAAACAGTCATACCCTCAGAGAGATGGGCAGAAAGGTTTGGCTGAATGTTGTACAAACAACAGCTTTGAGATTACTAACACCTTAACTCTGAGGGACAGTGACCTTGGTATCATCTGTATTCAACCTTATCGAGAGAAATTTGACAGGCCACGTCATGAGGACACATCGAGGTCATTATTCTAGCTGAAGGGAAGGATGGGATAGGATGACAGGATTACATCATTTGTCACATCAATCAAATTCATGCAAGACAAATCAGCATTGGAAAAATAAGCCCACCTTCAATCTGAAATGCTGCTAAAACATACAACATTACATCGAGTTGAAACCCTGATGAAACCATGCTGAGTAACCGATCTCATTACACAGGTGGGGAGCACGCTTCACTAACTGTCAAGAGGAACACTGTGAGAGGACGCTTTTTGAGAGAACGTTGACTGTGAAGAGTACACATTAATGGGAGGGCCGAGGTAGAGCGAGTCTCCAAGTGAGGCATCACAGGTTCAATTCCATCATACTGTCCTTGACCAAGACAATATTGCCCTAATTGCTGTGCCCTGTGATGGACCAGTGACGTTTCCAGGGTCATTGTTGGAAGATTACTTTGCAAGTGTAACTGGTTACAATTACAAGTTACCATATTGAAAATGTAAAAGTAGTGTAATTATTTTCAATTACTTTATCAAAGTAATGTATCTAATTACATTTGACTACATTTGGATTACTTTTCTAAATTTTTGAACATGTGTTCTCAACTATTTAGACCTGATAGTGTTAAGCTTCCAGTGGGGTATTCCAAGAAGGTGGTTAAGTGACACGCCTGGCTGAATTAACCCAGAAGAATAGAAGAGCCCCTTGGTTTTGTTAAGCTAAGAGATTGAAGCCCCCTAGCTCCTCTATCATCAAAAGTACTGCTCCCTCTGGGTTAACTTACCTAGGTTTGTCACCTCACCTCCTTTGCCCAATACCTCTCAATAGCACTCAAACAAAAATACAAACACACAAACAACAACAACAACAAATAGCCGCCATAATAAGGTTAAACTTTAGTACCTCTTTATACTATGAGATCATTCTGAGATACAAAATCAGGACAACATAACCCACTATCATTTAAATCATCAAAATCAATCACATTTTTGCAAATAATTGCCTGCCAAACCAAACATTTAGTATTTAATTTAGCACTCAATGAGCCCCATTGAAAAAACAACTGTCTACACTTTTGCATATTTTTTAAATGTATGTGTGTACCTTGTGTGTGTGGTATCTCTTTTTTGCCAATTACAAACATAAAATAAAATAGTGGAAACCATAGCTTAGTGTCATGACATTGCCAACATCTAACCTATAAATGCAATTTGATTTTAAAAAATAGCCAAAAGCGAATCAGTGTTTGCTACCTATCATACTTGAAACAGAGGTATGGACACCTTAACTTAGTGTTTAGTCAGAAAAATCATTCAAAGTTTGTAGATTTGCATGTAACATTTCACAATCATCTTTGAAATTCGGAGGTGGACATCAGTATTTGGTCCCTATCAAATTTGAAATAGAGCTGTTAACACTTTAGGATAGTGTCAAAACAAAGAAAAAAAACATGAAAAATTTGCATTAAAACAAACATTTCACAAGTACCAGTGTAATTTTGGGGAAGGGGTCAAAACTAAAGTACGTGCTCTGTATCAGTCAAAATAAAACTTGGTGATATAGTGAGGATGAAGTGACGAGGTGTCCACACACCAGACATCGTGAATCGCATTATTGGGATAGTGTTGTTGGTTGTAATGGCGCAGGAGGGCCTGTAGCATATGACCATCCCTCCAACTGTCAAAAGATGACCTCCAGGACTAAACAAACGTTCCACTGGAGGCTAATGTGGTGTCGTATTTCATCATAAGTTTCTCCAGAATTAGTTTCTCAAGACTTCATAATTGGACGTGTGGCTTGGTTCCTCCCCAAACAGGTCTCTTGCTAGCTAGCAAAGTGTGCTAGCATGGCTAAATTGCTAATAATACTGTAACGTTCATAGACCCGGGTTTGGTTCCCGGCTGCCCCCCCATTGGCTACAACGCCATTAAATAAACCCCATAGATGTCCGCCAAGCAAACCGTAGGGCTAAATAACATTCTAAAAGGACAATGTGTCATGTGGAAGGTAGGCATGTCTTAAACATGTTCTTCAAGTGACTACTGGATGATTGCTACATACCTTCAGATAAGTCTTAAGGTTCGACAAGAACATTTTTGGAAGTCGACATCTTGACGACGGCCAAAACATTATTTGCATTGGAAAATTATATTAACACTCTTTTCTGATATCTACACAAAATAATTTTTATACTTCCAGCACTGGAACGCGTTTTTAATCGACATTGTTGTTGCTGAGACTTAGAAGTCGCTCATACCAAACTTTAGAGGGACAATCCAACGTGCAAGCTAGTGGTAGGCGTGGCTAATTCTTACTTGACAGGGGAACCAATCAGAAGCCTCAGAAGAGTATGATTAATCCTCTGTGGAGGGAAACAGAGAGGGCGGGCTCATGTGAAGCCTGAGCATCAGAAAACCATGCAGGGTAATAAAAATAAAAACATTAAACCTAAAGCCCCGTCTGTTTTACAGAAATTGGTCAGATGTAATCAAAATTTTAATCATGAATAATTGCACAGGTAACCGTAATTTAATTACAAAGTTGTTCCTGCAATGTAACTGATTACAAGTATCTTCATTATTATCAAATTATCTAACGACGTTACATGAAACTCGTTACTCCCCAACACTGTCCAGGGTGCATCCCTGCCTTTTGCCCAGTGAGAACAGAGACAGCTCCCCCCTGACTTTACTTCAGATAAGTTGTGGACAACGGATGGATGGATGGATGGATGGATGGATGGATGGCAGAGGTCGTCTGTGATCGTAGTCCAGTGCATATTGGCCATGTTATAAGGTTTAAAGTTACGGGTGTCTGAAAAGCAGACAGAGCCACTGAATGTAATGAAGACCTGTCCTATCTCTGTGTACAGGATGAGAATGATGCCCTCCATCGACTCCCAAATATCAGCATTCTGTGTTTCTCCTCGCCTCACAGAGGAACATTTGCAGTTTTTTAATTGGATTTTTTAAAAATGTGTGATAATGGGCTATCCCAATAAGCAGAGTTGACTTGAGAATCCTCACAGCACCAAGTCTAGGTGAAATAGCGGTCATGAGAAACAAGAGTTCTGAGAGTGACGTTGCCTGTGAGAGTGATGCCACACTCACTGCTCATAGCATGTGTTGGTCCTCAGTCATGTGACAAACTAAGACATATCTGCTGGGCCCGTGTGTTGCCTGCACAGTGGGACTCTGGCATGTTGGATGGTGTCCCCATGTTACACAGAACATGGATTTGCATTTTAGTTTTGACTTGGAGAACCGTATCAGCATATTTAACACCATATTCATAATAACACACTCAAGCTAAAATGGTGACATCCATCCATCCATCCATCCATCCATCCATCCCTCCATCATCAGCCACTTATATGGAGTCTGGTCGTGGAAAATCTTTTTATCAAGAGAGAACTCAGTAGTAGAGTGTACTCGAAAGGACAGGCCAGACATTGTGGGTTCCATCCCACTGCAGGGGTCACGGAGGGCCTCCGGCCATAATCCCCACTCCTCCATCTACGTTACTCCACGTCAGCAACATGGGGACCTCTCATGACACCTCAGCACAGGCCTGTGACCTCATGCTAGCTGGGGCAGCAGGATTCAGGAGGTGGGGAGGGTGGAATCAGGAGGTCCCTGATTCAGCCCTCCAGCAAGGGGGTCTCCGAGTGTCCTCGGGCAAGGCTTTGAGCATGTGATGAGCAGGTTGGTGGCTTGCGTGGAATTCTCTGCCTGCCGAACGCATGTGTGAAAGCACTTTCAATGGCCGGTAGAGCAGAAAGGTTATGAAGGAATGTGGGCCGTTTACCGTTCGCCTCTCTAAAGCCCGGAGGTGTCCAAACAAGCCTGCACCCCCCCCCATTGTCAGCAATTATTGTGGCATCGCAAATTGAGGGGGAACCATTTTCCTCTGCCCAGTTCCTTCTGTGATGTCGTTGCCTCTCTACGACACGAACCTCCGTCCTCTCCACACTCTCTTCCCTTTGCACCAATTACGGTCTCACTTGGTGAATTCCTTCTGCCAGTAGACGAGGAGACGAAGGGAGGCGGCTGATTGGAAACCACGCATGGGGAGGGGGGGGATGCCTGCTCTCTTGTCTGAGGAAAAATGCTCATGTTGGCATGTTCTGGATGCAAAATGCAAAGGTATGGTGAGTGGGAGGCAGCAGGGAGATGCATGACAAGATCTATACTGGGATCATGGCTTCTTCCTCTGATCACCCGGCCTGCAGTCCCTCACTACCCCCCCTTCCTCTAAGACCCTCCTCTCTGACTCTGATATTCTGATGATACACTTTGAGACGGACGCACCTCCTGCCGAAAAATCTCAGCTAAAACGCGTGGATATGGCTTCTGTCGTAGGAAATCTATGATGCAAAAAGATTTAATTAAGATAGGCGGGCTAGGTGTAATTAATTCCGCTTCTCCGAGTCGAGCTTGCTGTCGAGTAGAGAGAACATGCTAGGCTCGGGCGGAATAAATTACAGACGCAGCCCCCTCCCGGAACCCCTACACATGACCTGGATGGTCCACAGGTGGGAGACGGTCAAAACTCTGCTGTCGTATTCACTCAGCGACGAGAACTTAAAGGGGGGGGGTCCTGCTTTAAATGCAAGCTAAGCTGTGAGTTGTTCCCATGCTGCCCCCTACCAATTCCTCAGCTCTGGATCAAATGAGTTTATTGTCCAGTCATCAGCAGACCCCCGAGACCTGCTGTCTCAAGATGACCCCATAAGAGGAGGGCCACTGGCCAGCAGAGCCACACTCCTCTCAGCCTTACCCTTTGTGTGATATCTGATTACAACCTGATCAATACCTTGGACTGCTGCGGTAGGGGAGGTCCCTTTTACGTGTCGCAGTCAGCCCCCCTGCTGTGGGGCTGGACGTGGAGCTTGGGGGATTAGGGCCGAATGCCCTTCCTGACACTCGGTGGTGGGTTTGAACCTGCAGCCTCTGGCTCATCCGTTCTCAACGTGGTCTACCAGAATGCATATGGACCTACCATAGCTCGTTGCCTTGGATTGATTTCTATTCTGAACTTTCCCTTTTGCAGTAATAGTAAAAGATTTTCTCCCTCCTCGGTCCCACAAGGAGAAATATGCAGTTCTCTGCTTCTAGCCCATCCTATTGTATAGGAGCAGCCGCCATGTGGTCCATGGGGAGCATTAAGGGGTTCAGTGTCTTGATCAAGGGCACCTCGAAACGCTTTCTACAGGACTGGGGATCGAACCTGCAACCTTCTGATTGCCAGACGACCGCTCCAACCGCTGAGCTATGCCGCCCCCCCTGTAAAATCCTTTACTTTTTTATCGTATTTTTATTCTACATTAGGCATATTCAATGGGTTATCTATCCATCTTCTCACGTACCACCTGCAGTACGCGTACCACCCGTTGAGAACCCCTGCTCTAAGGAACATGCTTGTGGGAGGAGGGTTCTGAGCCACTGTAAAAACAGGCTGGTTTTGTTCGCCGGCCAGCTGAGAACACTGACAACTCCACCTCCAAAGCCACATTCATCAAGCAGCCTTCCGTGGACTCATTCCCAACACCGCGTGCCTGTCCAAGCTGGAAACTGGGAGCCTTTCAGTGGTGACTCAAAGAGCTGCAACTGTCTTATCTGGAGATGACAGGCAATCAGTGTGGCCTCAGCGCGTCCCATCGCCACTTGGAGCCTTCAAAGAGAATGTCTAATTAGGGCCTGCTTCACGAGTCGCTTCTGGACTGGCGGTTAGGAGCCACTGGGAGAGATTCGTTCTCACCGCAGCAAAAAAAAAAAAAAGAAAATCCTCCGAGCACTTCTGCTGCAGGGAACCTGCAGTTTCCCTTTCTGCCGGGAGCGTCTGCGGACCAAAAAAACCTCCCCTCGTCTGCAGGGAGTTCTCAGTCTAACAAGCAGGAGTCTCCATCCTTTGTTCAGAGACTCCACATTGAGGAATGCAGATGGTTTGGTATCTGGTCTGTGTTTTCAGTGATTGTGTTTCTGGGACGAGGTATCAGCTATAATATCAGCTCTCAGTGCTGGAGCATCTTTTAAAGACCCCCCCCCCTTTATTCCCTCCACCCTCCATCCTCTCTGAGATGAGACCTACTGCCACATATAGGGCTTCTCTAATTGCCGTGCTAATCTGGCCAACATTAAATCTGGGTCATCCGCAAGGCTGAATGGAGAGCGGGCCTTTCTGCGTTTGGCTTTCCACATTTAAATGGAGCAGCAGCAGCAGCAGCTGACGGAAAGCCTGCAGAGCTACAGAAAATCATCCTCAAGGCCCGGCAGCAGTTTTCACACTGTTTGCTAATAAAGAAACAAAGCGTCCCCTTCGGAATCCGCCGCGCGGATGAGGTGCGGGTCTGAAATGGAAAACGGGGCCGTTCTTCTGTCAGGGGCAGAAACTTCAAGAGGATCCACAAAATGAGCCGCA
>OMLC01037112.1:0-10226 GCA_900302585.1 Regalecus glesne
CATGGAGTGAAATAATCCAGTAATGCAAGGGATTTCTTTCAATCTTGTGCAGTTCAAGTATATGTTCATGTGTATCTGTGTGTGTGTGTGTGTGAGAGAGAGTGTGTGTGTGCACGTGCATATAAAATGTCAGATTAAGGCTCAAAATAGGCTTGACCTTAAAAATGTTCATACTGTTGAACAAACAATGCTCATCATCATCATCTTCATCATCATCATCATCATCCCAACAATACCATCACAATGATGCCGTTACTGAGAAGAAGGAGGAGGGTCTGGCAAATCAAAGACATGCAGAATTACAAACCCTCTTTACAAACCAATTTTCTAGCTTCTCACATCCACATCTGACCAGCTTCTCCCTAGCAGCCCTCCCAAACACTTGCAGGATCGCTGTGAAGTCTTCCGCCCACCGCAAAACCCTTACAGACTGGCTCAAAGCGTGCGAAAGAGAGGCCTTTTTTCTTTGCCGAGAGCCTCTACGACTACTGAGAAACTGTAATAGCTGATATTATCTCACATTGCTTCCATTGCAAGAAATAATGGGGCTTTCTCCATTTAAGTCCATTTCCTGCACCATGGCCCCTCTTGTCTAATATACATCTTTCAGAAACATGAGTTAAGAGAAATAATCAACCCTCCCCATAGAAACCCTCTGGATCGGAGTCTTTTGTTCTCCAATCTTTGCTTTCTGACGCATTTATCTGCAATTCCAGTGAAGTCCATTGTATGTGTTTCTACCGAGGGCTCATCAGAGATGACATGCGTGTACTTGTGTAGGCACCCTATTGGGTGGTTGCACAGTGTGGAGCCAGTGGGGTCTGACCATGGGGTGTGCTGCCTGCGGCCCCGGGAAACAGACTTCCTTCTCTGTTGACTGTATATGTATAATGAGCTGGCATCTTCTCTTTCAGTCCCCTATCAGCACCAGCACCGACCGGCAAACCCTTCCACCCCCCGCCACACATCCACACAACACTCCCTAAACCCTACCCCGTCCTCTGTAGTCACTTTTTCTTCTTCTGCTTCCAATGTCCCCCTGCTGGTATTTGCCACTCGTCAGAAGAAACTGACAATCACCACCGTCCTCTATTTCCATCAGACACCATTTGCCACACATCCTCTGTACTGACGCTCAATGTCTGCCAAAGCCAGAGGTAAGCGAGGAAAAAAAAGAGAAATCTCCTGTTAGAGTGAGCGACAATGGAATAAATTTAAACTTCGGGCCTTGGCTGGATTGTGGGTGCAAAAGGGCAACGCGATGAACGGCTACGGTGATAAAAAACATAAAACCGCATATCTTGCATTTCAATTTGGAAGTGTGAGCACAGTTCTTATCGTGAGCCATCACCATGGTGGGGAAAACTACGGGGAATTAATTCTTTGTGTCAAAGAAATGTGAGGGAGCGTGGAGGAAAGGACATTAATGAAAAGCCGTTCTTTCAGGGATGATTGGGATTTTCCATTTTACTACCGTCTGTCACAGCCGTAGCTCCATAAAATAGGACAAATGAGATTCTATGAGCAGATGAAGGGCTCGTACATACATGTCCAACATAAATCAGTCATTAATGACTTCATTTGTTGAGGAGATAGGCCATAGTCTCATCACTGAGGGCCGTGGCTACTCCATGGCTGTGACAGCAGAGGGGGGGGGGCTTCTGTGTGGTGGTCGGTTTGGCTGCTCCACCATCAGATGACCCCCACCCAGAGAAAGGCTGATGCCAGACCTGTGAAAGTTATGTAAGGAGTGCCGTATCCGTCATCCCTGTGCCATGGATGGGACACAAAAACACCCACTTCACAAGCCATGTGCTGCCGCCTGTGTTTCTTTATGCACCGTTACTTTCACAAACCCAAGGCCAAGGTGGGGAACATGAGAGGCTGATCTTGATGTGAACAAAAAACGACCCACACCAGTCTTAATATGTGTGGCTGCCATAGCTCATTAGTAGAGTGCATGCTTCAGGAACTGATGAGCCAGAGGCTGCAGGTTCAAACCCACTGTAGGGCATCAGGAGGGCCATCCCGCCTTAATCCTACAAGCTCCATCTAAGTCCAGGTCCACCCCCACAACATGGGAAATAATATTGACACGTAAAATTGGACCCGTCACTATGTAGTATGTTTATATAAAATCCAGTTTTTAGAGGGTTTTCTTTCAATCTTGGGCAGTGCAAGCCTGTTTCATGCTTTATCTAATCATCAGATGCCAAGTGAGCCTAATGACAAAGAACATTTGGATACATACATCTGCCAACTTCCCTGTTCATATCATGCTACGTACTTTACGTGCTCAATGTCTAGTGGGAGAGGGTCAAATGGACAGTGTTTACAAGTCAATGGTGTTAGCTATGTTTCTGTCTACAGCTGCTAGTGAATCCCTAGTGAATGTTACTGGAGGCTAACATTATATTTTTGCAAATAATGAAACATGTTTCTGCCAAATTCTTTCCCTGCTAAGCACTGTGCCGTGGCGTGGCCCAGTCTGCATACAGATTGTGACATGAAACTCACAGTGACTTGTAGCTTGTCATACAGTATATTAAGCTATCCACAACTCTACCAGTCCTCCAGTTACCCAAAAGCAATCACATTTCTTTTTCTTCACATGCGCTTTGGATAAAGAGGTCAGTAGTTGGGGAGGGAGGGGAGGCAGAACGTCCGTACCCGTCAAGAGAGCTATGGTCCAAACGGAGACAGGAGAGGGAAAACATGTCGATACGTGTGTGTGTGTGTGTGTGCGCGTGTGTGTAAAACATCTCTGAAGTCAAATTACCAGTAGTGGGACTGAATAATGTGATACTCAACAGAGATGGACAGCAAAGGAAAGGACTGAAGGTGGCTGGTAGGGCTATCTGATTTATCTGGAGGAGTTTCAAACCTGAATAGTGAGGGAGGCCAGCAGATTTCAGCAGGCAGGGATCATGTGAGCAGGCCTTGGACAGTGATTAATGGCTCGGTGGTGGTTGTGTTAATGGAGTGGGTCTATGGAACACATTTATCGCAACTATGGAGCCAACTCTCTCCCGGGCAGCCACTCAGAGGGACATAACACATCATCTCGCTGAATGACAGCCTTTTGCGACATACATAAACACAGGGCCTGATATCCGGGCCTGTTAGAGGATAAATGCTAATGCACATCACACAACAGACTCACCAGCATGGCACAGCAGGAGGACTGGGATCAAGACCAGTGCTGAAGGTCAACACAACCTTCATGCATGTATATGTAGTACTTGAGGACTTCCACCTCAAAATGCTACAGTCATTGGGATAATAAAGAGATAATTTATCGAGCAGCACAGGGAGAAAAAGGGTGCCGCTGGGGCTCTGGGTTAGAGTGGACGCTTTGGAAACTAACGAGCCAGAGACTGGAGGTTCGAGCCCACCACGGGGCATCAGGGAGGGCATCAGGCCTAAATCCCCTGCAGCTGTCCTGGGTTGGACTGGCACCCTGTCCAGGGTGTTTTTCTGCCTTTTGCCCAATGAGTACTGGGATAGGCTCTAGCTGACCTGTGACCCGACTTAGGATAAGTAGTTGATGATCACATGACAGTGAAAATATATTCACCTTGCAATGGGTAATTTAACACCATGGCTTACAAATAGAAAACACTGAGACTGCTAATTTTGATGAATTTCCGGATGTGACATCAAACCCACGGATAACTCGGCCTGATGTAAAAAAGATGTCAATGTCTAAGAGGAGAGGTCTGATTTACGTGTCATGATTGGTCCCTAGGTGTGAGGGTGGACACGGACTTAGATGGCGCTTGGGGGGATTAAGGCCAGATGCTCTTCCTGTGGTGGGTTCCAACCCGCAGCCTCTGGCTTGTCGGTTCCCAAAGTGCCCGCTCTACCAATGACCTACCACAGCCCCCATATACGTGGCTTATAAAACATGAGCCAGTTTCCAGTGAAAGGCTCCAAAAACCATGAAAAGACACACCCAAAACACTGACAAGTTGTCATCGAGGGGTGCCGTAGCTCAGGAGATAGGACGGTGGTTTAGTATTGGAGATTGGTAGTTTAATCCCTCAATGTAGAGAACAAATTCCACCGCCCTTGGTCTAGTGGCAAAAAACTTTTCCATATTTCACACTCTTCTGTCTGGCAGTCAGGACTGTGGTAGTCCAAACATTATGACTGACAGGAGCATCTCAATGCAGAAAAACAGACTTGATATAAGTGAGTACAACACCTGTCTGTTGGCTCCTGTGTACGACGGCATAAAGCGTGTTTAGCTCTCTCCCTGACATCGGTTGACTTGTTTCTATAATTTGATAAATGTTAAACCAGGCAAATCCTAAATGCTCATTTTATGATAACTCAGAGCTGCAAGCTGGCTTTCATCTTTCTAAGTCAAGTTCTGATAACTCGGCGCTTCTTCATGCCTTCTAAAACATCTGCAAATTTACTGCCAACCCCCTTTGCATATCAAAAGTATATGCAATATGATATCAAAAGATATCAGGAACTGGAGAGATGGAAACACATGGCTGATGGACGTGTCTCCCTGATCGTGACCAGTCCGATAGAAGACCTGGATTACCTGATATATGCAACCTTCAACACAGTCCCACCCAGCTGAAAACAGAGAAAACACATGATGGAGAAATCTCTCGTTTGCAGTGGAAAGAGGTCTGTTCTACGTGTCACGATTAGTCCGCACGTTGGGGAGGTAGACATGGACTTAGATGGAACCTGGGGGATTAAGGCCGGATGCCCTTCCTGATGCCCTGCATTTGAAACTGCATCCCCTGGCTCATCAGTTCCTAAAGCGTGCACTCCATCACCAACGTTTTCCTTTTCATAATCTATTACAGTGCATGTTCACCCAGGACCCTTGAGTTTACAGAGAGAAGTCGATAGAGAATAATATTTCCAGGTCATCTGAATTCATTATTGTGTTACAAAGGCTTCTTATTTGCATTAGGCTGTCCCCACATCTATAAACACCAAATTATATAAATAATGTAAATGTAAAAACAAAAATGAAAGACAAAGAAGAGCACAATCAAACATGGATGTTTTGCTCTTGCAGAGGAATAAGGTCAACTTCCTGAAGTTTTCTTATGATCGGAATTCATTGCATCTGTCACCACCACCCCATTTAGGTAGAGCGTGCACTTCAGGAACTGACAAGGCAGATGTGAGTTAGAACACACTGCAGGGCATCAGGAAGGGCAACAGGCCTTAATCCCCCAAGCTCCATCTAAGCCTACATCCAGCCACTCAACGTGGGGATGAATTATCATGTCATGTCATCGTCAACTACTTATCCGAGGTCAGGTCGCCATTCTACAGGTGCCAATCCCAGCACTCATTGGGCTGAACAGGTCACTAGCTCATTCCTAAGGCAGGTGTGGGGAATAAAGGCCAGATCCCCTTCCTAACACCCGGTGAGGGGTTCGAACCTGCAGCCTCTGACTCATTAGCTCCCTCAGTGCATGCTCTACCCCTGAGCTGCCATGGCCAGGACTAACCTAAGAAAAAACACATCACTCTCTCACACAATGCTAGTCAGAAAATGAAGTCCATCCCCAATGCTCAGCATCTAAGACAACACCTAGGAGACGATTTCTGTTCCCTGCCAAATGCGGCACCCATTACACAGCGTTTAAGTCTGGGGGAAGACTAAACTCATTATGGTGCTGGTTTAACAGGCAAATAATGCACTGCCACAGAACATAAATGGGAATGGATTGCCACGGTGCCCATCTTAATTTGTCACTTTAACCGTTTGAAAATGAAGGTGGTGTCAACACCGGCCTGTCTTCGACGCACAACTCTGGGAAGATGTAGAGTAAGTGTCAGATAATTGCTATCTTTTATCATGGCATAAAGGAGTTGGGGAAACCTGAGCGCCAGACTGCGGTGCCTTAGCAGCATGGCATGCGCCACTCTGGCAGAAGGTCTCTGTTCACCCGAACCCTGTAAACAACATTAAAGTGTCAGGGCCGATAAAACACTTTTATGAAGTAAGCAAGCAATGTTAGAGGTTTCGTACTGTGGCAGCTGCAAAGGATGCTGCCCCTGCTGAGACGGGGGTCTATCGCAGGAGGAAGAATGGTAGAAAACAACCGGGGTAACCTTCCCTCAGTATCTCAATGTAAACATGTGTTTATAATGGGGCAGCATAGCTCACGAGGTAGGGAGTTCGTCTAGTAATTGGAGGATTGATGGTTCGATCCCCAGCCCCTTCAGAAAACATGTCCTTGAGCAAGGCATTGAACCCCAATTGCTCGAGTCCTGCAATGGAATGCGACCTGTCCAGGACGTTTCCCCAGCGTTCAATCACTGGGCACTGGGAGAGGCCCCAGCACAACCCCATGACCTGACATTGGATTGGTGGTTGATGATGGGTGCATCGATGGATAACCACTTCCCATGCTCCATGTATTAATTGCAGACTAGTCTGCCAGGTTGTGCAGAGGGACAATGTGCAAACTCTAACAGTGCTATCAGCAGCACTCTGGCTGAAACCAATATCCAATAACCAATATCCACCTGTATATGACCCATCACAAAGATCCTTCTCCATTGTTCTCCTCCCTTCTCTCCTTCCCCCCCATGTAGCAGCTTCCTAATCAGAATGGTCAAGAAATGGCCCCAATTTCAGGGCCTATATAAATAAATAAAGCGGAAGAAATCACTTATATTTTGGAGCCAACATTCATCACTGTCACTGAGCATATACAGTTCATATGCCCCCAACACGTCCCATTTCCCCACCAGCAGCCAACCTGCCGTTTGATAGGACAGCACACTCGCTCATTTATAGAAGGGCCTGTCAGTATTGTGCTATTTACTTATGTAAATGTCCCTTGAACGAAGTCGTCAGCCGTACCCTTGCCATGACAGGAAAATAGGCGACCATAACCGTTCTGATTTTGCCGTATTTTTAGTGTGGCCAAGCAGCATGGAATTTGAATGCAAGCTCTCGTGCAAGGATAACTGAAGGTCATCATGACCTCCTGACAACATTCACTGTAGCACTGTTATAAAAGTGTGCACTGACTTTGCCTCATAAACAAGAGACCGAGCAATCAACTAGTCAACAGATCAATATATCAGTGATTCTGTTCGAAACTTCAGAAGACTTGCCCCGTATGTGTCACTGGGCTCCCGGAGTAGGATTGATGGTGCAAATACAAGAGCATTGTGGAGGTCGACCCGTCTTTTAAGCGATGCAAGAATACATTTGGTCATTGTTTTCTGTTGCACACTCAGACAGCAGACATATGTAGGGGTTATCTAGTAATCAAAGGGTCGCTGGTTTGATCCCCGTTTCCCTCAGAGAGCATGTCAAATTGTCCTTGAGGAAGACAATGAATTATAAGTAGTAGTAGTAGTAGTAGTAGTAGTATATATCTTGTAATTCCATCATAATTCTGTTATTCTCTCTGTGTTGTATGCTGTGAATTGTGTCTTGTTCTGTGTACACATCACCCATTGCATGTCTGTGTGTCTTGGGAGAGAGATCCCTCCTCTGGTGCTCTCCCGGAGGTTTCTTCCCATTTTCCTCCCCGTTAAAAAGGTTTTATAAGGGAGTTATTCCTTATCCAATATGAGGGTCTAAGAACAAGATGTTGTGTCAGAGTAAAGTCCACTGAGGCAAACTTGTTATAATGGGCTTTACGAATAAAATTGACTTGAATTATAGCTGTACCTCTTAAGCACTTGGTTTTATTTGAGCGGAGATGGTCTTATGCTTTACATGTACAAACAGCATGGTCTGAAGCGAGCTGAGAAAAGACTACGGATCCAGGCAACTGAGGTCGAAGCCCGAATCCTTGGGGGGGATGGGGCTTTCCTTGTGTTTACAATGAAATTCTCCTGAAGCCATTATGTCTAAGGCATTCCTATTGAGTTTCAGAACCCATGAATTAGGGGGGCGTTTAGTGTGGCGAGCAACGGCACCTGCTAAAGCGAGGGCTTCTCAGGCCTGACCGGCGGGATGGGATGCCTATCTTTGGATCCACGTCCAGCTATGTGGGAGAGGGAAGTGAAAGGTGCTCTCTTCCTCCCCATCTCCTCCGCTTCTTCAATCTGGTCTAGCTAAATGTTTACCGCGGTCTGCCTGCTCGTTTCTGAAGCTGATAATCGGCTCAGCCAAATTAGCTTATCTGCATTTAGGAAGACAGAGGGATTTCTCAAAAGGAGATGAAGCAAACTGTGCAGGCCAGAATAACACATGCCTTTCATAGCATGTGCCTTTCGTGCATGTGCTTGTGGGCATGCCTGTGTGTACAACTTGAAACTTGAGGTGGGATGGAGGCGATTTGACTTTGGGGATTCTTAAATGACATGATTGGCATTTGTGCCTCCCGGGGGTAGGAGAGACCTGTGCGGTCTAAAGCCATTTTAGTTAAGCGGGTCTGTTTATGCTCTAAAGTGCCTCAACATCAGCACATCTCCCTGTCTGTCAAAGTTGTGTGACTGTGGCTG
Organism: Regalecus glesne; assembly: GCA_900302585.1. NCBI lineage: Eukaryota > Metazoa > Chordata > Actinopteri > Lampriformes > Regalecidae > Regalecus > Regalecus glesne. The sequence goes on from OMLC01037112.1 coordinate 8,458, forward strand.
TAGGAGGCTGCTTTCCGTTGGGCTTCTGCAAGTGAATTACAGGGAGGGCACCAACTGGAGCTGCTCCCCTCATACAAGCATGTTATTAGTGACCCATGCCGCTGAGCTATCACATGCCCAACAGGAACATGGTCCTCTGAGCTTGATTGGCAGGGTAGAGGGAGGACGCCACAGGCACATATAGTGAGACTTGCTTTAGTGTCGGAGTCCAACAGCACTGTCAGGTGGCGTCTTCCTGCGGTGGGAAACAACACAACGCTGTGTGGGACTTTTTGACAGTGTGTGGGAGGAAATGAGTTACACTTCATTTGCGTCTATGGTGCGCAGCCATTTATTTCTCCGCCCACCTAAGTAGGAGCGTTCATGTCTTCATACTGTGTCGCTAACTACAAAGAGTGGCGAATCACATTACAGCAGGAAGCCGGCTTTGATAGAAGGGGCGAGTCTGTCCTCATACAGCCATCAGCGGACACTGTGACCTTCCTGAACCACCACTCTACTTCAGGATGACAGCACCATCCTCTCAGTACTTCATGTTTTCCACCAGCGTAATGCATGCCCAGCAGGTCACCCAGCCCTAGCTGACCCACCATTTGGCCCAAGCATCAGGGGACTTTCAAAAAATGTATTTTTAAGATGTTTCCTACAGTGGGGTGGCTCGGTCGGGAACATGGGTATAATGCTGGAAAGCTCAACAGTAACTTCTGTTGGGTAAAACCTGAATGCGCTACTGGAGAACAGCAGCTCTGAAAACAGCAGTAGTCTTCACCCTCATTGTGTCTAGTCACGTTAAACACTTGGGACTTCCAACTATCACAAACTAACGTTATCTACCAACCATAGCTCGCCAGCCGGTAAGGTACAGCATTATCCCACAGTTGCCGCCATGGGCTGTGTCCCAAAATGTGGTGGGTCAATCACTCACTCATGGACATACGGACATATGGTAGGACACATGCAGTGCAGGTACACTGTGGGTCTGGAGGGTTTTGTGCGTGTCTTCACTTCAGCACTTGGGTAGGAGAGGACTATTCCATCCACTCATCCATCATCATCTGCTTAACCGAAGTCGGGTCGCAGAGGAAGCAGTTCCAGCAGGGGACCCCAATCTTCCATATTCCATTTACCATTGCCCTAGCCACATCAACTAGCACTGAGTGGGAGGCCAGCGTGGAGAGATAATCTCTCCACATGGTCCTTGGTCTACCCTGTGGCTTCCCCCCAACTGGCTGTGCCTGGAACAAATGGCATGCACCAAGTGGCCATTTTGACCTAAGCCTCGAGTTTGGATCTACTGGATGATCTAGCATAGTAGCCAATAAGGACTTGAATACCAGTTATTTGTACTGTGCAGAAACCTTGATATTATTCACTTTATTTTAACTCAAATTCCTTTGATCCTGTGGAGAAATGCATTCTAAGACTATATGATTAGACTTTTTGTTGGTTTATTTTTTTTAATGCGTCTGAAATAAATTACTTACAACAACACATCATCTAGTAGAGAGGTCAATTTTTACGTGTCATTATTATTTCCCACATTGTGGGGGTGGACACAAATTTAGATGGAGCTCAGGGGGGGAATACGGGCAGATATCCTTGCGGACACCCCTTGGTGGGTTCGAACCTCAAACATGGCTTGATCATTCCTGAAGCACGCACTCTAACGCTGAGCTGCCACAGCCCGCAAATATTCATATAGATTATGATGCAAACACCTGTTTGTCAAATGATCAGCAAAGATGCTATGGGGACATGCATGGTAGCAT
>OMLC01037113.1:0-11183 GCA_900302585.1 Regalecus glesne
AAGGATTTTAACAAAAGCAAATGCTGAGAAACAAGGAAACATGTTCACAATCAAATTAAGATACACAGAGATGCACGTACACACTAAGTGTCGCAATGTACCGATATATGATGATAACCCTGTTATTTGAAAGACATGAAGTATTGACGCCATGTTAATGACACAATTATTATAGAGAGGCCCATTTTTTGTGTCACAATTAGTTCCTACATTATGGGGGTGGACACGGACTTAGATGGAGCTCGGGGAGATTAAGGCCGGATGCATTTCCTGATACCCCGTGGTGAGTTTGAACTCACTGCCACTGGCTTGTCACTTCCTGAAGCAAGCGCTAACTACGGAGCTACTGCAGCCCCAATGATACTTATCATAAAGTTGTATAAATAATTTGTCAAATATGCAATGTCTTTTTAATATTGAAATATTCAAATTTGATGATGTATGTATTAATGTGGAGCCATTTTTTATCTTTAAGGATTATACAGCGCAGACAATGTAAAGGATATATGAAATATGTCAAACACTAGGAGTATTGAGGGGCAACCTCTAATCAGCCTTTTTTTTTAATCCAATCGCAATAATCCAGAATGGAAGTCTTAAAAGTCAGAATTCATAATCCCAAATTGGTCCTTGGGGTGGCTTTCCCTTCAAGATATGGTTCTTTCACCGGGCATAATAATGAGACTTTAAGCAGTGTGGTGGCTGTAAATCTGCAGTGCTAAGATTGCCCTGCCATGAGCCTGACTGCGTTTCACCCCACTAAATCTCCCCCATCATCAACTGCATATTTACTCGTCTCCCCCACTGCTGTACGTTCAACGAACCCCATGTGATGCCAGTTTGAAGAATGGCACCTGTGACCGGTAACCGGGGCCCATTTTTACGTGTCATGATTAGTCGTCACGTTGTGAGGGGCGGACACTGATTTAGGTGAAGAGTGGGAGGCTAACCCCGGATACCTGTCCTGACACCCAACGGTGAGATTGAACTTACAGCCTATGACTCGTTATCAGGCACATGCATATGGGGGAGCTACGGGGGCTTGAGGCCCGGCCCCCTTGCCCTGAATACTCAAAGTGCCCCTTTGAGTGACCTTTCCAATTTTCCACTAGAGAATAAAATCATACATGAACATTTCCAAATTAATTTGTTTGATACTAATTTTGTTCAGATAAGGGTCGCCGGAAATGGATATATAAATAAAGTTTACATATGTTAACAACATTTTTTCCATGTGCTCCTTTTTTTTTTTCATTTTGAGCCCCTGGCCCTCAAAAGGTCTCTGCAAGACCCAGCTCACTATGATCGTCAACTAATCTGTCAGAATTGTAAAATCCCTTAGCCTCAGATTTGTGACTGCCAGACGTAGGAGGATCTGAACTCAATATCCATGGCATGTGTGTCCAGATGCATGCTCATGGCATCTGTGGATCTATTGCTGTTGTTGTTAAATCTCAGTTTTGTGAATGTCTTTGTACAATCCAGGCCCTATGGTAAGAGATGTCATAGGATTTCAGAGACACAATAGACCCCAACTCTACGGCTTGTTTATTTGATATCTAGCTACATACTAGATGCTCAGTTATAGTCTAGAAACAGGGGAAAAAAAGGAGGGAGGGTCTCTGGTAAATGGAGCCAAGTGCGACCATAAAGGGGGTGGGGGAGTCATTAAAGTATGCTGAGCTGAATCCCAGAGGAATCATAAAACAGGAAAAGCCAGAGTCCTCATTGGGTGTCCCCCTTTTTTTTGTTACCTTCAACTTTCTTCACTTTACACAAAACGTTTTTGGGTTGCCATCGTCAAATCAGTCACCTCCGATCAACAATCAGCCGCGTCAAGTTCTTTCTTCTTCTTCTTCTTCTTCTTTTGAAAAAGCCTGTCTGACACGGTCAACGTCAACATTCACCAACTTTAAGACGAACAGAGGAGCCTGGCGACCTTATGCGGAAATCAGGAGCGGCCGACGAGCGCCGGAGCACTACGCCTCCATCGGACTCCGAGCGTCAAATCCGTACGTGGACCATGTGGAGCAGCGCCGCCAAAAGTACCGACAGGGGCGAAATTGGCCGACGCGCGTCCCCCATCCCGAAGTCACTGACTCACTAACTCCAGAAACGGACTTTGAGCCGGAGTCACAAGACGCACGGCTCTTTGCGAGGTGTCCTCACGGTGGAGAGTGACAGTGTCCGACCTCTGTGCGTAACGCGGTCCGCTTTGTTCGCCTATGGAGTTTCTCAGGTTCGACCCGTGACGACCAGATGGTGACGAAAAAATGACTCGGAGTCTCTCCATCCTCGCTTACTTTCTCACTTTGGCTCAGTGTGAGTATACGACATGGGGTGTTCGTCGATCCTGTTTCTTTGCTTGACTTCTTTAAAAAGAGAAAGTCGATTGAATCTTTCTTTTTTTTAACGTGGGCTGGTTTTTCGTGGACGGATCGTTCTCGGTGCATGGCATGAGTGAAGTATCACGGGCCACGTGATTTTTCCAGGAAAGTCAAATCTCCCCAGACGATGAGTGAATGGGACCGTTAGCTCGGTGCACTTGATGCGCAGTGTCAAACCTTGTGGAGCTTGATGATTCATTTTTTTTCAAACGTTGAATTTCTTAAGTATATGAAATATTGCTGATTTCATGACGGATGTTGCTTTTTCGGTCTTGCATTCGAGACCAATTGGGAAAAACGTTACAGTAAAAAGGGCTCAGGGACAGTTTTACAGGAGCACCTCTGCACACAGAGTGCATAGGTGTGTTTTCTACCGAGGGGAAAAGAAGTAGTAATCTTTCTGCAGGCTGAGCCCGAGCGTAATATTATATCTGAACATAAAGTTCTCAAACCGGTCCTCTTGGTCTGCAGGAACCAAAACAGCAATTCACTCAGGCAATTACCTTAATCTGCACTGTCTGTTGAGGCTGAGGGAACAGTTTGGTGGAGGGTCATAAAAGAGGGAGTTGACCCAACATTGACCTCCAGCCACTATCTGGCTTTCTTGATGCTTACATCTTACCCCGCTTTTTGGATTTATAATGACATCAGTGGCAATCACGGATTTGATCTCATTTATTAAGGCCTGTCTGTATCATGTGTTTTCTTTTTTTTAAATAGACCAACTATTCTGTATAATTCTATCTTGTGAGCACGTTTTCCAGAATTCAGATGTTATTTGTATCCTGGGTCGTAATACAACCCCTATAGGCCCCTTCTCCACTGGCCCATTCCCCATACGATGTGTCTGCCATATTTGGGCTGGTCTTTCTATTCAGAACAGGGACAGATTTAAGAGCAGGATATAAAATGCTCTGTAGAAAAAGCACATCACTGAGGTCTCCTGTCAGCAGGCCTGTACCCTTTTTCTTCAAAAAGCAGCGTTTTTAACGGAGTGCTGAGCAGAGTGACCTTATCAACTCACCGGGCACTGATTCTGGCAGCGCATTAACACGTCCGACCTCCAGTTTTAATCAACATCATTTCAATACTCCACAAGGCCGCTGCATGAGAAACACATTTCCCTTTTACATAGATGCACATGGATGTATAGGAATGAAATAAGTAAATCAATAAATAGGCACAGACGTGCACACGCATTTACATGCACGTACGGGCAAACGCACAAATACACAGTGAAGGACGTTCAAGCCATGCGAGTAATCACTGGTAAGAGTGGTCGTTTTCCTCTGTTCTGGCCGGCGCCCTTCACGTCAGGGGTAAGGTGGGGGGCATGTTTGACCGTGGTCTCCGAGGGCTCTGACAACACATCCGTCAAAGACGCCTCTGGAGCCCCTATTGTGTTGAATGGGACCTCAGCCAAATGACAGTGGCAGTCATGGCTGACCCACGGAGAGGTGTCTGTTTGGTACATCACCCCTCGGTGGCCTGGTGACACACATAGTTTGATAGAAGCCAGCCTCTGAATGAGGAGCGAATCTGCAGCTGGTCATGCAGTCCTCTTGTGTCTCTGCACACAGAGGTGCTAAATGTGTTGCATGATGAAACAACTGGGGTTCCCAGAGCTATAAAAATGTCTCTCCCGTCTTGAACAGAGACCTCAGAAGTTATTCCGGGTGAATGGGCTAATCAATGAAGATCTCTGTTCAGCGGAATGTTTGTCACCTGGGGATTGAGGCGGCTCAGCTACTCTGGGTGTCGGGGCATCAGTTTATCTGCGGATAAAGGAGGGGAGGAGGAGAGGCGGCGCATTCTCTCACCGTTCCTTTCCACATGACAAGCATTAACCACCAGGTTTAATCAAGCTTCTCTTCACTTCTGACATGGATGTCATCTATCAGCATGTGGGGAGAGTGTGTGTGTGTGTGTGTGTGTGTGTGTGTGTGTGTGTGTGTGTTACAAAGAGAATACTACTGCTAAGGATTTCACATTCTTCTCAAAAATAGGACATTTTCCCAGACAGATTATATTTTTCTGAGCTCAAACTTAATTGATTTACATACATATATAAACATTTTACCAATTCTGGTTTCTGATCACTCTGCATTATAATCCAACATTGCACAACATTCGGACAAAGGCCCCCAGGTGGCGTTTAAACATATCTTTGCTAACTAATGCTTTCTTAGTTCACTCAAAGATCTACTAAAAGATTATTTTATACATTAACTCAATGGCTTGTCCCAATCTACAAATCCTATGGGAGGCCACAAATTGCTTTATTAATGGTTTCCGTATTTAATTCTCCTCAACCCTGGCAAAAACCAAAGCTTCCCAGATCACAAATCTTGAAAAAAAAAGAATAATTAGAGAATTTACAAAAACATAGCTTCTCAGAAGATCAATCTAAACTGCTGACATCGTCGAAGCATGAATATAAGACACTGGCTATATCAAAGGCAGAATGTATCGTGCATAGAACAAGACAAATATAGTACTTTGAGTCAGAGAGTGAGAGAGTCACTTGCTGGCCCTTATGCTTAAGGAAAGTGAAACAAAGCTCAAATCCCAGGAATAAATAAGCCAGATGGCAAAATTACAACCAATCCACAGGCCATCAATAACACTTTCTAGAATTATATTAAAAACTATATAAATCAGAATTATTATTTTTGATGACACTAGCTGTAAACATTTTCTTGACAAATTGGAGCTTCCCTACCTTGAACAAGGAGGAACAAGATTATCTAGAACCCGAATTAGAACTGGATGAGCTACATAGATCTTTGAAATATCTCAATCAAGGCAAATCGCCGGACTTGGATGGTCTTCCACCGGAGCTCTATGTAGAACTTTAGGTCGTGGTGGGCAGACTCGTGTTTGATTTGTTTAATTTTGCTATCAAGAGTCATACCTTTCATAGAGATCAAAAAACAGCACTCATCACATGATTGTTGAAAAAGAGAAAGTATTCATCTAAATGCTCTAGTTTTAGACCAATATCCCTACTTACAAGTGATCTTTAGATAAATGCCAAAGTACTTGGAATGCTTCATAATGTTATAGCAATGACCAAGGCAATATACCACTCACCTTTGGCAAATGTTCTAAGAGGGGGACATAATCTCATCTCCTTTTGTGCCAGCATGGCACAAGATAGGGCTGTCCACTCTCATCACTGTTATTTTGCCTTTGTCTAGTACCTCAAGCACAAGCTATCAGGCAGTCTACGATTTCCCGCATGAAAGCTGACCATCATAATCATATAATATCTCTATATGCAGATGACAATTTTGTTTCTAGATAACTTTGACACCTCATTTCACCCTGTCATTCAGGAATTTGATCATTTCAGTAACCTGTCAGGCTACAAAGTCTGCTTATGGATCTAAATATTATATGCACAAATGCTCAAATTTCCACCTATAGTTAGACCAGAAGTTCATTTACATATCTGGGCATTACAGTATCTAAAAACATACATAACAAAGACAATTTCAACAAGATGTTAAGTAAAATAAAACTCCTAGAGGGAGGAATTGAAAGAAATCTCTTCAGGGTATAATTAATGGAGTTAAAATAAAGATATTATTGAGTGACATGGCTCAGTGGGTAGAGCGATCATATGGTGATTAGAGGGTTGCATGTTTGATCCCCACACCTGCAGAGAAGCGTGTGAGATGTCCTTGAGCAAGACACTGTTCCCCTAACTGCTCTGCCCTGTGATTGATTGGCGACCTATACGGGGTGCACCCCGCCTTTTACCCAATAAGAACCGAGATAGGCTCCAGTTCCCCCGTGACCCAATTTTGGATAAGCGTTTGACAATGGATGGATGAATGGAAAATGAAGATATTGCACCGTCTCAATTTCCTTTTCTTTATGCCACCACTCTGCCCCACTCCAAATTATTTTGAAGACATCCGCACCATGATTTCCAGTCTTATTTGGGAATTAAAATTGCCTGGAATTCATCTGACTACACTGCAGCGACCCAAACTGCTAGGTGGTTTGGCAGTACCAAACATTGAACTTTACTATTGGTCATATCAGATCAGAGCAATCACCACATGGGTTGTCCCGCAATGTACCATTGCATTGAAGTTGATTAAATCTGCTAAAATACTAACAGACAAGCTGTAGGATATTGTTATATGACTTGAATGATTCACATGCTACGGCTTCCTCCTTCCTGTTGACATTCTAGAGGGGTAAAAGTGACTGACCCAGCAGTAGGTAGTATGGGGAATTCAGGTGGGGGAAAGAGATGATACAATTTAAGGGGAAAAAAATCTGCCTTTAAAACATATGGAGTTCCCTGAAATTCTCCTCTCACCATACATCCCATGATACCATGGATTGCACCATTACTGGTTAGATCCTCAGTCTCTTTAATATATAGTTTACTGATATGGTACAGGGCCAAGGCTTTACCAATTGAATCCATATGGAACAGGAAGATGGGGAAAATTAATATTAATTTAGATTGGGAGAAAATATGGGACAATTTAACAAGGCGTTCTAAGATCTCACCAACTAATTCATTTCAAAACCATCCACGGAGCTTACATCGCACCCCATAAAAGATTATTCATGAAACTGCAATGAAATAACAACCATCCTATATGCAACACTACTACACCAGGAACATTCTTACACATATTTTAGGATTGTCCAATTATCTCAGTTTTGGAGTCATATAAACTCAGCATTAGGAGATATACTCAGTATTTTTTATGTTCCTAATCCTGATTTTTGTGTCTTTAAGGATAATCCTGATATCCAGCTAAAGTAAATTCAGTTAAAAATGGTATTTGAAGGGTTTACCTCTGCAAAGAAAACAATTTTGAGAAACTGATTTACCCCGGAAATGTGTATGAAATCCTTCTGGATCCATACCATGGTTGATATTGTCAACATTGAACATATAGCTGCACGGCTAAATAAGGTGCTACTAGTGACTGTACAAGTTTGGAATTCTTTTTCATCAAATGTAATCTCTTGGGCTAAGGACAAAAAACAACTAGGCAATCTTGTTGGGATTTACTGTATCTGCGTGAACTGTCTGTTGCACTATGTACTGTCTTACCCACCTTCCGACATTTTTCTTTACTTTATTAACTTTCTCAATTTGCTTTGCATTTTGATATGCCTGTAACCCCCTCAAAAAAATAAAAAAAATAAAAGTTTTGATCAGAAAAATTTTAATCATGTAAAAAACAGAAAGGTAGATGCTGAATGCAGAGTTTACAACAAAACTTTGACTGCTAAGTATTTATTTACTAAAGTCAGAGGTAAAGCTGTGTATTAAGTTTGCGGGGAGCAGGTCACACTGTTTTATGGTCTACAATTTGACTCGGCATTATGAGACGAAATATGCTGAGAAATACAGAAACCTGACTCATGCTGAAAGAATGCAGACATTGGAAACCTAGCTAGCTAAGGTGCAAAAGCAGAAAGGCTTTTTTACCAAGCTTCACACATGCAGGGATTCAGCGACCAAGATCAGCGTTGTGATATCCCACAAATTGCTAAAAACAGTAAGCCATTCTTGAAGGAGGAGTTTATCACTGAGTGCTTCGTAGACATTGTAGCAATAATATCCATCCATCCATCGTCAACCGCTTATCCGGTGTCGGGTCATGGAGCAATAATATACCCTGAAAAAAAAGAAGAAGCATTTGAACAAATCCTGCTGTCCAGGCGATCCATGATAGACGGATCAAGGACATTGTGGGGAATGTGGAGCTTCAGCTTCAACGTGAAGTCGCAAGTTTTGAATTTTTCTGCTTGGTTTTAGACGAGGGCTGTGATGTCCGTGACACAGCGCAGTTACTCGTATTTGTCTGTGGGATAATGTTGGACTTCAAGATTACAGAGGAGCTGGGGTCAATGCAGTCGATGAAAGGGATGACAGCAGGGAGCAGTCTGTTCACGGAGGTAAATTTTGGCATGGATACACTGAGACTGAAATGGGACAGACTGGTAGGTGTCACAATGGATGGTTGTCCAAATCTTACAGGGAGAATATCCGCTTTTGAAAAAAAATTAACCGTGTTATTCATGTTGTTAATAAGATAGTAAACTTCATCCGGCATGGGCATTGAATCACAGATAGTTTGTCCCACTTTTGACTGAACATAGTGACATCAGCTACCACACACCTGTCAGATGGCTCAACCTGGGCAAAGTGCTAAAGAGAGTGTGGGACCTTAAAGCAGAGATTCAAGAGTTTTGTGAGAAGAAAGGTAAAGACATCTCAGAGCTTTCAGATTGGATGTGAGATTTTGCATTTGCTGTTGATGTGACTGCACAGATGAATGAACTGAACACCAAACTGTAAGGCAAGGGCCTTATTGTTCATGAAATGCACAGCCCTGTGAAGGCTTTCATGAGAAAGATGCAGTTACTGGAGAGCAACACTTTCACTCACATGCAAAACCCTGAAAGAAGTCACACCATCAGTTGATTGCCTCTGCAGGTACTCATCCATGTTAAGAGCATTGCATGGTGAGTTTTCAAGGTGATTTGAGGATTTCAGAACAATTGAGGATGTATGGCACATGATTTCGTCTCCCTTTACCTGCAGTGTGGATAATGCACCCAGTGATGTTCAGCTGGAACTCATTGACATACTGGAAGGGCGCTTTAAGTCAAGATCTCTGCTGGATTTCTACTCTTCTCTCAAGGAGGAGAACTTTCCAGAAATTAGGAGACATGCGCAGAAGATGTTGGTTCTCTTTGGCTCTACCTATATATGTGAACAAACATTTTCAATGATGAAGTTTACAAAATCCAGGTTTAGATCCTCTCTCACTGATGAGCATATGTCAGGTGTGCTTCAGATCTCCCCCTCAGACATTCAAACTGACTTTAATGCACTCTTTAAAGCCCAGCAGAGACTAGATTTATCTCACTGAACAAGAAAAAAGAACGTAAAAACATCAAATGAGGAGGTTAGAAACTGGGACACTTTATATGGAAGCTTGTTTTTTCAAAATCACAGTTCAGTGATGTTCAGTGACAGTTCAATACGATGTGTCTTGTTTGGAGTACAAAGACAATATCGTGATTTCTTCAGAATGCTAAGAAGCTCTTTTTACAGTATAAAACTCAAATGTATTTTGGAGTGAATGTAACTTAGAATATTCACTAACGTGAGTCATTAATTGTTTAAAAAAATTCACATTTTGTTTACCACTGTTTTGGGAAATTTTATTGAATAAATTGCCTTTTTGTAACCTCACTTTTTCATTGCTTGTCAAAATAATGGTATTTACAGCTCTTCATAAATAAATACAATTCATATTATGCAGAATTGAGTTCAGCCTTTTGGCCTAAGCCTCCACGATATTTTCTGTTTCTCATATGGGCCCATGGAAAAAAAAAATTGCCCACCCCTACTCTAGAGGGGTATCAAAACAACAGAGCCATAGGAAACTCTTGGAATTTGGATGGTGAAAAAAGAGATAATATTTAGAAAAAAAAGTCAGTCTACCCCAAGGATTGGATCCCTTGGCACAAACAGAGAAATATAGTGTATGCTGTTAAATGCCAGGAAGACTACTGTGACTTATACATCAGGGAAACCAACCAGATGATTTTATGATCAGAGGGAACCACCATCATTGAACAGGGGTGGGGACCCAAGAGTACATCTGTTGTCATCTTAAAATGATGTGATTGCAAATAATCCTAGTCCTCTCTGCATAATACTTATTAACGCTGAATGTGTAGTCAATGAGCAACTTGCATATGAAATCAGCCTTTTTTGTGAGTGGGATACAACTGTTTTGTTTATAAGGTTGGGGATGCTTGCCATCACCTCCCACTGAATATGTCACCTGTTTGAGTGACGAAAAGTTTCAGAATAAACTTTTTTATGCAGTTGAACCGATTCAACCTCTTTTATGATGCTGTAAAACCAACTTTAGGCTCCATCATATGTGACTATCCACACAACTTATTTTAACTGACAACACATATCTTATAGGAGCGGCATAGCTCAGTGGGTAGAGTGGTCGTCTGGTAATCGGAAGGTTGCAGGTTCGATTCCCGGTCCTGCATATAGTATGTCGAGGTGTCCCAGAGCAAGACACTTAACCACCAACTGCTCCCTGAGCGCCATATGTCGGCAGCTCACTGCTCTTATACAATTGGTTGGGTCAAAAATGCAGAAAATCAAAATTTCCCCTTGCGGGACTGATAAGGGAATTATTTTATTTATTTATTTTTTGAAACATAGAAACGCTTAACAACCCATCCCCAAAACCGAAAATAACAAAAAAAGATAGACATGAAGGTGGTATGCGAAATGGATACGAAGTCCAGATCTATTAATGAATCTAAACTACAGCACAGTCTCCACAAAACTGCCCTGTGGGCCTCATCCAGCTGGTAGGCCGGTAGTCTGAGACCCCTCTTATACCATGTTTGTTTCAATAGTTTCCGTTTGTAGTATGACTTCATGGTGATTTGTAGATGCTTCTCCATCCACAGTAAGCTAAAGTTTTAGCATACTATCTAGTGAACTGAACAAATGGTGAACATGCAAATCAAACTGATCACTCAAATAAAAAAATAATCTGGGAGTTTATTTACTCTTGCAATTGAGATTAAACAAACAACATTTCAAGTGCCTTAGATTGACAGACAGACAGACAGAGAGAGAGAGAGAGAGAGAGAGAGAGAGAGAGAGAGAGAGAGAGATATTTGACAGTCCAAAAAAGAGATGCTGCATTCAATTTTAAGCTGCTCCAGAAAGGAGGCCATGCCAGCAGTGTTGTTAAGGGCAAC
>OMLC01037114.1:0-10250 GCA_900302585.1 Regalecus glesne
GTGTGTTTTGAAGTATTTTATAAAGCCGTATCAACCTGGGTATGGAATACGATAGAATAGTTTATCTAAAATGTGCTATGATGTGATACAATTATGGACGGCGAAGGAGCATTTTCTACTCTTTCTGTTTAGACATATATCCAGCCTATACAAAACAAGAATAGAGTTGGAAGCCGGGTGAATGAGAATCTTGAAATCAAAGCATTCTTAAACAGCAGACTTTATATTGCAGAACTAAACCAATCATTCAACCAATAAATCACAATGCATTTAGTGCACATTTTGTACACGAAAACTGGCATCAACAATTTCTAAATACAATTTTGTTCCCACGGAAGGACAATAGGCTTGTCCTAATAGTAGTAATTTATCTCAAATAGTTGCACTTGGGTAAAATTGTGTGTTCAATCTCCAATAAATACGAGTTTCTACGTTATTGTCGTTGCCGTTCTTCATTATCTGTCCTATGGTGACGTAGGGAATCATATGACAGCCCACCTTAGTCACATGACCAAAGATACTGCTCAAGAGCGAAGTGGGCTCATTTCCTAAACAGCTTTCTCGGGATTTGTTGAAATTAGAGAAACGAGCCTCTTCACCCTCTTCTAAATTTATCGGAGCATGATCGATGGGGAGTCGATTTAGACTCCATGATAGAGCATGGCCCAGCAAAGCGGATCATATTCAGGGAGAAGACATCGGCTTTACACCTTCACATTGTTTCTCCATGTCACCATACTTTCCGGATGGTGCGCCTACAGCAGACAGGTAGGGGGGAGCCTGAATGAAGTTGTCCTTTAGCTGTTTCTTGACTTTGCTTGTTGTTGCTTCGTTGTTATGCATTTCAGTAGATGTGGCTTAAGAATGGTTAGTTGGCTCAACATGTTTGGATATTCTTTACATATTATGTGTGTTTTATTAATTTTTTACCATTTTTAACGCGTTCACTTCCATGTAGTGTAAAGAAAAATGTGTCTTATTTTATATGCAAAATATAGTTTGTTTGATTTTGAAATGGCTGAGGTGTTGCTGCAATTTTCCCTTCTGTTTGTTGCAGCTGAGGTTGTTTTACAACCAGCACCAACTTGACAGGGAACTTCATCACCAGTTGCTATTGTCTCATGTCAATGTCACCTCTCTCTTCCAGTGCATTTAGCTTTCATTATGTTGAACCACATCAACATGTTTGCAAGGTTAAAACTTTTTTTATCTGCTAATTGTAAATGGCAGTTAACTTCTTCACTGTTATTGATCCCCTTGGTCATCCTTTGTTTCCACTCTGTTTTCCCCCTCCCTGCTTGTCTAGATTACTCCTATGATATATGAAGAGCTGCTTCTGTGGGTGAGTGGAACTACAGGGGAGGTGAACACTTATCGGATTCCCCTGCTCACCTTTACACCTAAGGGAAGCCTGCTTGCTTTTGCTGAGGCCAGAAAGAGCTCTAGTGGTGACATGGAAGCAAAGTTCATCGCAATGCGACGATCTACAGATAAAGGTATGGCAGTCCTCACACAGATATGCATGAAACAACTGCAGTCAGCTTGTACATTAATGCATAAACGTTCAGGCACACACTTAGATGAAGAGGAAGTATCCATCTCCTTGCAATAATGCAAACGTAAGAAAGTATCTAGTGGAATATTTTCACCCTGAAAAATAGTTAAAATCCAAAGACCTCCAAATAACTTTTGCTGATTTTTTTTCTTCTTCTTCTTGTCATATGTGGTTATTAGACAATCATGCATTGCTTCATTGGGATCATGTAACAATCTACCAGACGTTAACCACAACTACAACTGTCATAGTTGATGTTTGCATCTCAAAGGGAAATGTCCATTTTACTGCATGATGATATAGTAATAATAATGGAATGGATTCCCTTATCAGTCCCCCCAAGGGGAAATTTTGATTTCTCTGCATTCCAACCCATCCTATTATATAGTAGCAGTGAGTTGCCACCATACGGCGCTCAGGGAGCAGTTAGGGGTTCAGTGTCTTGCTCAAGGACACCTCAAGGATCGAACCTGCAACCTTCCGATTGCCAGACGACCACTCCACCCACCACAAATACCTTGTCCCATGTCTACTCTCTACAAGGGTTCCAAATCCAACATCTGAAGACAATTTAAACAGGAAATGCCAGAAAGATTAAAAGGAACATGAAGACTGTTAAAGTTTCAAGCAACATAAAGTTCAAAGTAAAGTTTGATGACAATAAAGTAAATTTGCGCATGCAAGGAATTTGTTTTGGTGGGGTCCAGCGTGCACCTCAGGATCTGACTATCAAGAGGGTGCTGGTACGAACCCACCAAAGAGCGTCAGGCAAGGCCTCCGGCCTTGATCGCCCAAGCTCCTTATAAGTCTGTGTCCACCCCCACGACATGGGGACTAATCATGACATGTAAAATGGACCTCTCATGAAAAAGATAATCAAAAGCCTGTAGATGTCAGGTCAGAAAACTCAGTGCTCACCTTTCAATCACTTTTCAAATCATTCTGTGATCTGGAAGCCTTCTTTTAGTTATATATATATTAATCTACCCTCGTATAATTTCTGTTTTAATTTCCCTGTTAATCTCCCTCACAATGTTTCTCCAAAGCATTTTAAGTGTTTGGGAAACATGCCATTTATAAAATAATGAAGAAGCAGCCTGTATCTGTACTAATTAACTAAGAAAGCTATGGAGTGAAAATACATCCAAGTACTTGTGTGATACCCACTCTCACATTGCATTCTTTTAATCTGTTTTTCCGTTTGTCATCTTCTTAGGAGCGACCTGGTCCCCCACTTCCTTTATTATAGATGACCAATCAAAAACGGATGGCTTGAACCTTGGTGCGGTGGTTTCGGATGAAGAGTCGGGGTCAGTCATACTCGTGTACTCCATCTGTTTCCACCTCTACCACTGCAGTCCACCAAGTATCATGATGGTGGAGAGCAAGGACGATGGCCTCAGCTGGAGCACCCCTAGGAACCTGTCTGAGCACCTTGGAGTAAAGAGCTTTGCCCCTGGGCCCGGTCTTGGCATCCAGGTGAGATTATTTATCTACACTACTACTCAAAGTTTATTGTATGAAAAACAGAAGATACTGCAATATAATCAAAGAAGTATAACGTACAAGGCAGAGCAACAAAACAAAGACAAGAATGGCAAGAGCAAAGGGCTTTTGTGCAGTGGTGATGGTGTGGAGAGGTACAATAATGCACTGTTGAAAGAAATTAATTTAGTGTTTCTCAAACACTCAGCTGTGTATTATCCTGCACACTATGCATTCAATTTTATTCAATAAGAAGCAGATTTGTTCTACAAATCCATTCCGGATTCCATTCTTTTTGAGGATTGTTTGCTAAGTCTACATTTCCCCGTGCCTTTGCATTACAGAAGCGGTACCACCCAGCGAAGGGGAGGCTGGTGGTGTGTGGGCATGGGAATGGGAATGGAATTCTCTGCATCCTGAGTGATGACCATGGGAAAAAATGGTACAATGGTGGAACACTGAAAAGTATCCCTTATAACCAGAAGAAGAAACCACAAGACTTCAACCCTGATGAGTGTCAGGTAGGCTTGGTGTCATTCCTTAAACTTAGTATCAAGCCCTGTATCACACCTCTTTGCCTGACAGGTCAGTGTAAGCACATAACATGGCTAACGGCCCCTTCACAAGTTCTCACACAAATGACCACAGGATATCATGGTACATCACCGTGTAAGAGGAAAATCCCACCCAAGTCTTGTTCATAGGAATGTTCTAATCTGTTATACTGTATTTATTTATTGACTTATTTTGTATTTTAGCTTGTTACCACATTGTCAATGCTGGTCATTGTGTATGTATACCATGGTTTCATCAATGCACTCTTCATCCACACATTTTTATTAGCTTGTCTCGTGATGTTGGTTCTGCTGTCTAATACAGCCTGTGCATCTGCTGTCATGTTGTATATTATCATTATTATCATAATCTTTCTTATAAAGATCCATTCAGCGGTATTGTGCTAGTTGTGATATGTATTTGCCTCATTCCATTAACATTTCCACGCAGGGTTCATTAAATTCTTAAATGTCATGCTGTCAAAGCTAATCATTAATCTAATCTCCAGCCTGTTGAAATGATGGATGGCAGTATTCTCATCAATGTGCGGAACCAGAATAACTACCACTGCCAGTGTCGCATGATGGTGCGCAGCTTTGACGGAGGAGAGTCCCTGCCCATAGAGGAGCTGTACTTTGACTCTACGTTGGTGGACCCTGCAGTGGCAGCCGCTGCTTTGCAGAAAGATGGAGTCCTCTACTTCACCAATCCAGCAAATGCTCAACACAGTTAAGACCGTTTTTCGATTGTGTGTTTGCAGCGCTGGGTGGGGAGGGACAAGATAATCTCCTCTTCCTTGAAGCTTTGTTATCCATCATCTTAAACTCTCTATTATGCAAGTTCAGATTTGATCTTGTAATCAGGCGTGTGAGATTTGGTTTCTGAAAAACCTGATTTGTTGAATACACATTATTTTCTGTCTCTAACCCTCACATCTTTACCTGCACCCTAGGAATCAACTTGACCCTACGTTGGTCTCTGACTAATGGCACATCTTGGGAGGACAATGCAGTCCAGCTATGGCCGGGGCCAAGCGGCTATTCCTGCATGACGTCGTTGAATAGCGATGCCGTAGAAGATAAGAAATACATCTTTGTCGTCTATGAGAAGGGCCATAAGGACTATGATGAGACCATCTCATTTGCAAAGATCCATCTCTATGGTGGATGGTAGAGTATGGGGGCCGAGTAAAGGAGAAAGAAGAGTAATCATTGACTTCACTGGAGTCAGACATGTGATGCAATGCCTGGAGGGTGATTTCAGATGTGTAAATAAGAGAATCATTGACCAGATTAAGGAAAATCATCGGTTACCTTGGAACCTGTCACATTGTCCCACTCCGGTAATGACTTTACGCCAAGCTTTCTTCCCTGGAGGAAGCACGTATGGGCACTACTGTCAGATGAAGAAGATGGTCGGGGTCACAACTGCAAATGAAACGTTTCTGACTCGAGGAGATCTTCTCTTTATTGTGATGAGATCTCAGCTTGCACAATATTAATTCAACCCATTTTACATGAACCAAAATGAATGTTTTCCTGTCAGTTTCCCACCTTTCGACTCAAATCAGTGTCATGAACCAGATGTTGGGGGATCGGACTTGAGGGGAAGTGAAGGTTGCTTTTTCCTGTTTTTTTTTTACATACTTCCACAAACTGCCTGCTGTGTAAGCACTTCATAAAGAAAAGAAAACGACATTGAAACACTGAATGCAAGGACTGTTGGATTTAAACCCACAATGTCACAAGGGCACACCATGCAGCACAGGCACCATGAAGTGCCTACAGTGGTTGATTTTACACTTTGGAAAAGACTGATGGTCGATATCTCTAACAGCATCTGATATCATCGAGATGGCAAGGGTTACATTTTTCTTTCTTTCCCATAAATATGTTATGTGATCTTTTTCCTCCAACTGTCAAATGAATAAATCAAAATTTCTAACAAATTCACCATTTAATGCAACAAAATTATTGAGTCGTAGAGACTTCAGAGAAATGTATAAAACTGTTCTTTGAGCACAGAACTACAGACACAGCAGTAAGAGCAAAGTACTTCATTTACAATGAAGTACTTTGAAGCTAGGAATGATCAAACGAGTCACATTACGTCAGAGCCTGCTATCACTGGGTATACCTGTAGGAAACTATACGGACAAAGTTAGGAATCGTGTTCCAACAAGGAAACGTGTCCTCTGCATTTAACCCATTCTGTTTTATAGGAGCAGTAGACAGCTGCAGTGCCCGAGGAGCAGTTAGGGGTTCAGTGTCTTGCTCAAGAACTCTGCAACACGCTTTCTGAAAGAGCCGGGGATCAAACCAGTGACCTCCCGATTACTAGACAACTCACCTCCTGAGCCATGCCATCAGGTCAATGCTATGACTCTCTAAGTGGTAATGAGGTTAACCCCAGATATACAGTATATTAACCAACAGCATGTTTAAGAAAGGTACATATTTTGATTTCATACTAAGCATTTGAAATTAATGAATCAATAACTTACTTTATCATCTCACCAACTTTATTTTAACAGCTGTAGGTGAACAGTAACACATTGCAAAGTTATGTGGAATATCGCATTCCACCACAGGCATCAGGAAGGGCATCTGGCCTTAATACCCCCTGCTCCATCTAAGACTGTCCATCCCCACAACCTGGGGCCTTAATCGCCACACCAGCTCAGTGGTGGAGCGCGCACTTCGAGAAATGACGAACCAGATGTTGCAAGTTTGATCCCACCGCAGGGTGTCAAGGAAGGGCATCCGGCCTTAACCCCCCCTCATGCTCTATCTAGATCCAGGTCAGTAGAAATGGACCTCATTGCATTATCAACAGTTATTGATTACATTGTGTTGTTCACCTTGTTAGATTGGTGACTGACATGTAAGACTGACAGAAATATTTACACACAGTTCAAAAAGGACGTTCACTTATGACCTTAATGAGAGGTCACAAAGAGTGAAATGGAAATGGTGGAGAGGAAGTCCCTACTCGGGTCCAGAGGCAGAATCCCGGTCCCCATCGTTCAGGGCAAGAGGATACCTGTAGCCACGACAAACAGATGTGCAAAAAGACCTCCGGTCAGACGCGGTGGTGCTGAATATGATACACTGTCAGCGAGTGAAAAAGATATCACAGCTGAGAAATAACACAATATGTTGAAGTATTTATCTCGTCCATCTGGTTTTATGAAGGCAAACACTTGCTGAATGGATGCGCCATGAGGCTTTGAATGGACAATCTGATTTGTCGAAAACCACAGAGTTATTTTTCAATATTTCTCTCTTAAGAGTGCTTGTCTGTATTTCTTGTTCTCTGGGGTCATTGATTGATAGATTTATGTGCCACACTCATGTAAAACCCGAGGGATAATATCACCCCAAAGTATAACCGAAGCCTTAGGTTTCATCACACATGGCAGCAGTGCCTTGTGTAGGTCACCAGGCTATGCTTTCATTTTGGCTTTGGGCCTTTAAATCCCCTATAAGCACGTGTATGTAAATCTGTTCTCCTAGTTTGGGATGAGACGGTAAGGAAAGACACTTTATCCAGCCATTGTAGGTCACAATCAAATCTGTCCTCTGCATTTAACCCATCCTTTTATTATTAACCCATCATTGTATAGGAGCAGTGGGCACCTGCAGCCACTGAGGAGCATTTAAGGGTTCAGTGTCTTGCTCTAGGTCACTTCAACGCACTATCTGACGGGATTGAACCAGTGACCTTCAACTTCCTCGACAACATGCTCTATCTCCTAAGCCATGCTGTCCCCAAATCACGGGTAACTACAAAAATGCACCCCCCACTCCAAGAAATTATGCAGTGGTGATTCCCATACTCAGAGAATTCGCAGGGGTAAGCAAAACCAGAGAGCAATGGCTGAGCCTCATCCTGAGAGTACCACCTTCTTTATTACAGTATGTCCCCTACCAGGCAAGTATATTTATAATTTATTTTTAATGATGATAGTAATGGACACCAGTTTTAATTTGGTTGAAATAATGGTAGACTTTTTTTGATTATTCATACATATTACATGCTTAGTACAGGTATAAATAATATTCAAATTCAGCAGCTCATTCCCAGTCTCTCAACATTTTGAATTTTAAGATATCCTAAATCTGAGCTGGTCTAGTCTGCTATTCTTCCTGAATGATACAAGAGGCCTTTTGACTCAAAGCCATTGGGAACAAGAATTTGCCTTTAAATCAACCACAGGAAATAATTTCCTTTTTTTTCTTCTTTTTTTCGTCTGCTTCTTTGTTTTTAGATAAAACAACATGGGACTACACAATCATTATATTCAGCCCTGATCATATATATATATATGTGTGTGTGTGTGTGCGTGTATATATACACACACAGAGACCGTTATAATCCACCATTGTACAGCAAATAACAATATCTGATTATTATAGAACATGATTGAATATTTTTTTTATTTCCTTGCTACTGAAAGAGAATTTAAAAAAATCTATTCACTACCGGTGGATTAACTGCAGAAAATTAAACAAAACCTTTATTTTACGTTCCAACAAATTTTATCTTACGCTGTGTCTAAGAAATGAAAATAAAAACTTTTTAATATGATTAAAACGAACCAACGCTTCCAGTGAGGTAAGTGAGTTTTCTAACTGCACATTCGTGTTTTCTCCTTCGAGGTCCCAAACGGCACCCATCTCACGGAATTTACCCAGTAGCCGTTGACGGCTCTTGCGGTGACGGATCTAGCCCTCTGTAACATTTTTCTTTTTCCTTTTTTTCCTTTTTTTGTGGAAAAAGAGAAGGAGTACAAAGTAAGCCCCCCGCTGAGAGACTAGCGTCACTCCATTGATCTTATATAATTTGTATCTTGTTCGCGTGTCTATGTAGCAGACTGACAAGAAAATCTTCGAGGTCGGGGAAAGGGGGGGGCTAACGACGTTAGCGTTACTTAGACACTTAGCATTAGCTTGACTAGCTAACGCTACGTTTAGCACAACGCTTACAGCTAACCTCGTTATTCTCTGATACAATCTCGAGTGAGAAAACTTGAGGCAAAACTTACTTGATTGATGCGAACGGGTTCGGATTTGTTCTGGTGAGCGAAAATAATCACACTAGCGCACACTTTTAATGTGGTTTAGCTTTGTACCGCTGAATTGTTTCAAAACGGTCTTGTCTATTTGCTGGAACAGAACACTACTGTGGTGGTGGTTGTTAGCGAGGTGATTTTTAGGTAACGTTGATCGTGACAGCGAAGGCGAATCGGTGCTTTATTTTATTTTATACTCCCTCACGAATACCCAACGAACTAATCAGATTTCCTTAATTTCATGAATGAGTACTGCCAATCAACTTACTCCAATGTACACGCAAGCTAATGCATTAGCGGATAGCAGATTGTTTGAAAAGCTGCACCGTTTGGTGAACGTCAGCGGATCATGTGTTGTAGCATTTGTTTAATTAACGGAACAACAAGGGACCGTGCAGATTATTTTAAATGTACCTTGGCTATTTTTTAAAATCACATTGTTCACGATAGCAAGTAAGCTTGTGTTGGCCCAGCCGGTTATGTGCACAGGGGGCCTATTATCACCGCCATTTTGTTTTGTTCTCCTCGTAAACTCATTTATTTCTGCGTGGTTCGCTCATCGTATGGGCCTCGTATAATAAATCCTGTCACGTTCCTAGTTCATACTACGGTGATTGTGTGATAGGATTAAACTAATTTTCTCGCCCAGCCCAATAGCTCTTGGCTAACGTTACCTCAAGGTATTGAAAATGCCTGATGAAACATGGCAGTACCCCTCCCAACGTGAACACCGAGGCCCTGTTGAAGCAAAGCTAGCCAGTGCTTCGACAAAGCTCAGCCACCGTCTTGTCAACACTTGGGTTTGTTGTTATCGCGATTGCACGGGTTTGCTTATGGCCAAACTACAATTGTCGATATTGGTCAGTTTTGTTGCTACCCCTGGCTTGACGCCTCACCAAACCGCTCATTTACTTCTTCTCGACGTTTGCTATCGCTTCACAAGGCCCCTTTGTGGTTCACGATATAGCCATGGTTTGCTAATGTAGCTGCCCCGTTAATCCCCACACAACATGCAGTTGGCCGGCCATCCCACGACCTAATTCTAATCTCATCGGGCCATTGAGTCAGGGTGCATTGCTGCTCGGCAGTCGTTGAAGAGCTCTGGTGTGTATTTCTTCACGATGGCAGCGTAGATGATATTCGCATAGAGCAGCACGCATTATACGAATGTAGCGCTTGCTGCGCAATATGTCCATTTTGCTGCTTCGTTTTGGCGTCTGACGCTGTTTTGTTCTGTGTTGTGTTGAATTTATATTCATTTATGTTGGGCATTGGAGTTGTGCCTTTACATGTACGACACTCGCTGTTCGTGTTTACTATGCTGTCGCTGGATCTTTGTTGTAATTGTTCTCAGTAGACCCGGGTCAATTGTACAAAGTAGATTAAAAAAAGCAATTAGGGTAAACGTTTAATGATCAGTGCTTCTTGTACTACATGTACATAAAATATTAGATATTGTTCTTGGATGTAAAATAAGCTGATGCAAAAGATACTCAGACCCCTTTTCACTTAGTTTATTATGGTTCTAATGCCACTGCTTTGATATTAAACTATTTTGGTTTGCTTGCATGAATCTAACAC
>OMLC01037115.1:0-10251 GCA_900302585.1 Regalecus glesne
GTAGCAAAATAAATTATATTTCGACAAAGAATAACTCAAATAAATGTGTCCAATGAATCCCACATTTACCTTTTACACCAGAACAAAACAAACCAAAAATGGTTGTGAGTACAGCTTTGTTTGTGATATCGAGTAGGTGTTTTGATGGGCTCATGTTTTGAAGTCCACCCCAAACAGATGCAAGCCATTACTGACAAATGCTTACACTGATTAGCCTCTACCACATACTGCCCCCTCTTTCCAAACATCATAGTGAAATATCAAGACCAAGGATTGCCCAGATATCCTTGCTGAACACAGTACATTGCTACCCTATAATTTGAAGCCCATTAACTAGAACTCTCTGGATTGATTAGGACAATCTCAATAAGTGAACGAAGTAGAAACACTTCCCTCGATAACTACCATCATTTGGCCTTTGGGCCTTTCTCAAATGTGCTCCGCAGGCCAGCTGCTCAGTGGCCATCTGCTAATATCAATTGTTCTATAACACCTCCCGGATATGGATATGTCTAACTAGGTTGATTGCTATACAGGTTGTTACTTGAAAAGACCATGCATGCCCAGCCAGCTTTCTTTGGAGAAACACAGGGGGAAAAAATCCACAAACTGTGGCTGTGTGCCATTAATGGTAGTAGATGAGATCTAACAACCTGCAGGGTATCAGATTGGTGGATGAAAAAAAAAAGACTAGATCAGTTTAGAGCAGTGAAAAAGATTAATGGGACTAGTCAAGTGATTTGGTCAGTTGCATATGATTAGTGGTGGTATATGGCAGCCCAGAAACCATGAAACTGAATCCAAAGAAAAGGGTATTTAGCCTACCAACAAGAGGGGTCGGTTTTTTCCTCAAAATTAGATATTTTCATTTTGAGCACAGGATATTTAATGGAAATTGGTCTTTGACCTCCTATGGCAATCAATATAGACCTTGTAATTTAGTGAAAGGACCGTCAAATAAGGGATATTTCAGGCTTAAAAACATCATATGGTAGGGACTTATAATTTTCCCAATATAACTGCTGCTTTATTTCATTGATGACTCTCGTCTTTTAGGACCTTTGGTGTTTGAGGTAGGTTGAACATCTCAGTGGACCCATCCCTTGGACATATCCACTAAAGAGTTCATTCAGACTAGTTTCAAATGTTGATCTTCCTCAGCTTAAAAAAATATATATTTAAAATATATGTGTTCTATAACTATTTCAAGACTGAAAATAAGTAGTGACAGGCAAAATAAATCAGTTCCTTTACCCCTCAAACTATGACATCTACTGATCTTTAAATACAGTTTAACATTGAGAATAAATTGAAGTGAATTGAAACATTTCAGACAAAACATGATTTTGGACCTTTAAAGTGACCTTGCTTCCAAGACTAAATTTCTTTGCCAGAGGGCTGTTTGATTATTACAGCATCATCTGCCCCCCCCCCTTCTCTCTCTGCCGCTTGGGGCATTAAGGCCGAATATATTTCCTGTCAGAGTTCTGGACTCTACTCGAGTCACACATTTAATAACTTTAGACTTGACTTGACAAAAACAGGCTTGCAACTCAAGTTGGACTTTAAAACCAATGACTCATGACTTCAGTTGGACTTGAGCCTTTTGACTTGAAATATCTTACCCCATGCCCAACGATTAAAAGTTATGTTATTAAAAAATGTGCCTTGAAAAAATGAATTTCCCTTCATTTCCGGGATTCAACTACCTACCTTTCACTTCCAGTGAATCGACACTTCATTTCCCTCATCCACTTTGTTTGAACCAATACGACAGCATCCAATCAAGATGCGTAAGAGAGCCACAAAGAACTAACGTTAAAATTGAGAACGACGGATTCAGTTAAAAAGTGATTCCAAACATTATTTCGTTAGCATAAAAAAACTGCATGGTGGGCGAAAACAAGATTTGTAGGATGTAAAACATGCTCAGTGGGTAGAGCGGTCGCCTGGCGATCGGAAGGTTGCAGGTTCGATCCCCAGTCCTGCAGAGAAGCGTGTCGAGGTGTCCTTGAGCAAGACACTGTTCCCCCTAACTGCTCTGTGATAGACTGGCGACCTATACAGGGTGTACCCCGCCTTTCATCCAATGAGAACGGAGATAGGCTCCAGTTCCCCCGCGACCCGATTTCGGATAAGCGGTTGACAATGGATGGATGGATGGATGAACTGATTCACCTCTATCTTGTGATTTCCATACCTGGATTATTGAGCATGCATCAAGACAAGGTAATGTAATGCATATCCAACTTAACCCAAATACCCATGTGAGGCTTAGCCAATTATGCACCACTAATTATGCACCTCCGGTTGTGGTTAGAAACGGCGCAGCCAAGATTAACACACCCAACTGCCTGACACAGAGATGCACTGAACATAGGGGCCTTAACCCCTTACGCCACCGGAGGACCTGAGTGGACCTCATTGCCACTGAATGTGCAGTTAATGATCCAACTTGCATATGAACCCAGCCTATTGCTGTGGGGTATCAATGTGCTGTTTATAAGGGTGGGAATGCTGCAGTCAGCTCAAATAAAATAAAATCAATAAATAATAACAAATTCAGTTAAGCAACATTTACTCAGGAGCAAAATATATAAAACACTTTAACCTACAAAACAAAAATCAAAGCAATGTCTGCTGATTTTTTCTTTCTTTTTTATCAAAATGAGGAAGTCAGGATTAATGGCTACACTGAGCAGGTTTTGCAGGGTTTAGGGCAATATTCGGCACGTTTTCGCTGAAAAAGCTCCAGTGGCTTATTGGCGTGATTAGGGTGTAAGTCTTTAAGTGGCGCCTTAATTTATTTGGCTTCATGCGGTCCGCTGCCAGCATTTTTAGACACAGTAAACACACCGGTCTTTCCTCGTCTCCCACTGTAGTCACAGTGAAGCCAAGCGCTACATACGCTTCGTCATATTTCCTCGTCTTAGCTTTCGGGTGACGTTCTTTTGTCTCATTTCCTTCGTCTCTCTACGCCTTTCTTTTCATCCCTGTTAACAAAAAATCCTGTCTCTTGAGGGTTTGTTTACTTCACTTCATATCGCCTGTTCGGTGCACAAAAAAAACTACACCATAGAGCTAATACTCCCTGCGCACACTCCAACAATGAGAGCGCCACTGCCAACTACTGTAGTGGATGTGCAATTACACTTTATTCTAGTACGGCCAAAAAAATCATGTTCCCCGGGGTCACACGCGACCCCCCTGGCATTGCAACACGCCCCCCCCAGGGGGGCGTGCCCCACTATTTGAGAAGCACTCCCTTAAATCAAAGGTTAGCCAAATGTCCAGGTAGCTAGCAAGCTAACGATAGCAAAGCAAGCTAGCAAACGCAACCAAAGTGAACGAGATGCCTAACGTTACCTCATGCTATTTGCTTACTGATTTAGTAAATAAAAACACCTAAAATCTCAGTGTCAGAGACAACCTTGTTTGATTGGAATATCAAACAAACTCCTAGGTATACTCACTCGTAAAACAAGCTGCAGGTTCCATATCCAATGCCATGACCGGGATAACGGTAGACCAGGTGACAACTGATCATCGTGATAACTGACTGGACTGAGGTGTGTTCAAATGGGTAAAGGCGAACGGTTGCAAACTATTTCAAACTTTTTTCCCTGTTAGGTTTGATGGTTTGAATATTGTCAGATGTGTTTTGTTGCATTTTTTTTCGAATTTTCATTAAAACCGTTCAACCTCCGCTATTTACAGAGAACCGTTCGCTGTAAACATGTTTAGCAGTTCACTGAATTTGAGGGCACCTCTGACAGCACGTTTATGTTCTTCCTAGAGTTCAGTGGGTTAACACAACTCGTTCATAGTGATTGCCCAGCATGTGTGGAAGAAAAGAGGAAAGTGATGGTGCACATTAATTTCCAGCATAATAATATTGGTAAACGGCAGCTAAAATTAATTGTGATATATTTTACATGTTAATTGGATGGATTATTTCAACAAATCAAGCAGAGAAAAAAATGCCAAAAAATGATTAAGTGATTAAAATAGATGAACCAAGCGGAGCTTCAGACGTATGGGAATTTATGTGCCGGAACTGAGCCCCAGACAGCGCCAGCCTAATTTAACCACCATACAATCATGAAAAATAAGTAAAGAGGTGTAAATAAAATGAACAGGTATATAGAAAGGCTTATCAAAAAGATGGGTTTTTAGAAGCCACTTGAAATAGTCCAAGATTGCACAAATCTGATGGATTGCGGACAATTACTCCAGGGATTTGTGGCTAAAGCTGCAATCACCATTTGTTTTGCAGCTGGATTGGGGGAATAGATAAAAGACAAAGGTTTGAGGATTGGAGTGGTTGTGAAGTTGACTGAGAAGTGAGGAGATCAGCAGTATAACTCAGGGCAAGCTCATGCAGTGGTTTAAAAGTAATCATCAAGCTATTGGTAGGTCATTCTGGATTTTATAGAAAGTCAATCGAGAGATGAAAACACAGGGGTAACATGGGACCTATGGCTAGTTCAAGTGAGTAATCGGGTATCTGCATTTCAAATCAACTGTTATCAATTTAAGGCATCCAGATTGAGGTAACAGTAGAAGGAGTCCCATGCTGTGCTGTTTTTCTTAATACGGTCCGTTTTGGTAGTGTTGAGTCTCATCATTTTGTGAAGCTCTTGATGATAAACCCGATTTTACAAACGTCACACTTATATGATGTTTTGCTTTGTTGTTTTCTAAATCATCCTTCTATTAGGGTGGTAAGGCGGTGGTCGAGCATTTGGAAGATTGGTGGTTTGACTCATGGCTCCTTCAGAAAGCATGTCAAAGTGTTGTTGAGAAAGACACTGAACCCCTTATCGCTTGGGACAACAGATGAAAAGGAGTCTGGCGGCTAAATCTGGTAAATTTACAGTCTAAATGTTTATTTTTATGCACTTTCCCTAAAAAGGAGATTATCATTATTATAAATATAGGGCTGCGGTAGCCCAGTGGTTAGTGTGCTTGCTTGAGAACTGACGAGCCAGAGGTAGTGGGTTCAAATCCACAATGGGGTTTCAGGAAGGGTATCCAGCCTTAATCCCCCAAGCTCCATCGAAGTCCGTATCCACCCCCACAACGTGAAGACCAATTGTTACATGTGAAACAGGCATTGTTTATCATCAAAATAAGTATGCAGTTTTTATGCACGCTCAGTACTGCCTGGCCCCAGCAGAGATCATGTAGGGATGTCCTTGAGCAAGACACTGAACCAACCCTTAACTGCTCCCCAAGCACCGGACGCCACTGCACTCACTGCTCCTCTACAATAGCATGGGTTAAATAAAGAGAATCAACTCCAACAACCTTGGTTGTGTGATAAACAAAATAATACCCTTTAATTCAGTATAACGCTCCAGGGATAGCTTTAGTCATCTTAGACTGAATATGTCACCTATATCCAGGATGACACATGTATTCCATTAAATGTTATTTCCATATGAACTGATTCAACTGTTCTGTGATATGCAGGTTTTGGTTCGGTGTCTGGGTCAAACATATTTAACAAGATACTTGGCTTCTTTCTGTCTCTGACCAGATAGTAGATGGTCCTTCTACCAAAGTAATTGCAGGAAATTACTAGGAATGTGTAAGCATTCATGTTGTAACACAGTAAATCTGTGAACATGGATGCTCTTAATACTTTCAAACACACCAACAGAGAAATGAACCAGATTATCCGGATTTATATCAGAATTAAATCATACACATTTATGGACTTGGAGCACAGTGCCTTTCACTTCTTACCTCATCCTGAGTAACTGTTGTACTTTCATCATCACATTCTCTTGTGATTCATTGCACGTACACTGTTATGCTTTGTCATGTCCATCGACCCCAGGCATATACGTAAGAAACCTGCTAAGACGTATTTATCATAAGATAAGATAAGGTAAGACATTTCCTTTATTAGTCCCACAGGGGGGACATTATGGTGTTACAGCATCACAGTGGAAAGCACAGTAAGGGAGGCATCAAATCTAGAACTTAATATGTAACAGCAATTCAAAAAGGGGGAAATATGAGCACCATACACAGTATGACTAGAAAAAATACAATAAAGTTTAATAACATTTTATGTGATCCAGTTGTTTATGTATTGAATTTGTTCTACTGGGGGGGGTAGGGCTGATTATATAGTCTGACAGCTGTGGGAAGGCAAGACCTGTGGAAACGCTCCTTCAAACACCTTGGATGGAGTAACCTGTCACTGGAGAAGCTCTTTAGTGTAAGAATGGAGTCCTGCATGGGGTGAGAAACATTACCCATCATAGATGACAGCTTAGCCATCATCCTCCCTTGTCCCACTAGTGTTGAGGGGTCATCCCAGGACAGAGCTGGCTCTCTTGACCAGTTGTTAGAGTCTTTTCCTATCCACAACTGAGATGCTGCTGCCCAAGCAGACTACGCCTTAGAAAAAGGCTGGTGCCACCACCGTGTTGCAAAATTCACCAAAACAGACACCATACAGCCAGTGCTTCCGGGGGGAATGCTAGAGCACACAGGGATGGACAATCACTTCACTGGATTTTGGACTACCTCACCAACCGCTCACAGTATGTGAGGACACCATCTGCAGACTTCTCCCATAACTCACTCACCTGACACTTACAGAAGTTCTCTGATGACTCTGTCGGCCTCATCATAGATGAGGATGACAGAGTACAGACAGCTAATTCAGGACCTTGAGGACCAGTGCCAGCAGATGGTGGATTTTTGCAGGTGCACACACTCCCCTCTGACACGGGTGAACATCCAGGGATGGATATTGACATGGTGAGGTCCTACAAGTACCTGGGTGTTCACTTCAACAATAAACTACACTGGACTGATCACTCAATAGCACTGTATAACAAGGGCCAGAGCAGACTCTATCTGCTGAGGAGACTGAGGTCTTTTGGAGGTCAGGGGTCACCCCTCAAGACATTTTATAACACGGTGGTGGCACCAGGCATCTTCTATGGAGTAGTCTGCTGGGGCAGCAGCACCTCAGCTGTTGATAGGAAGAGACTTGATAAGCTTGTTAAGAGAGATGGCGTTGTCCTGGAATACCCCCTCAACACTGTGGAGGTAGTGGGACAAGGGAGGATGATGGCCAAGCTGTCATCCATGATGGGCAATAGTTCTCACCCCATGCAGGACTACATTCCTACACTAGAGACCTCCTTCAGTGACAGGTTAATTTATCCAAGTTGTTTGAATGAGAGTTTTTGCAGGTCTGTCCTTCCCGCAGCTGTCAGACTATATAAAAAATGTATCCATGAACAACCGGATCACATACCATTTAATTGAACCTGAGTATATTTTTTTCTGTTCATACAGTATATATCACAAAAGAGGTGAATCTGTTCAGCTGGATCAGAAGTTCATTTCAGAAACGTTTCGTCACTCACCAGGTGACTTCTTCAGTCTGAGCTGAAGGCAAACATCCCCCCCCTCCTTACAGTATATAGTGTTCATATTTCCCCTTTGTTTAAATTGCTGTTACATTTTGTGCCTTAGATTTGATGCTCTCTTACTGTGCTTTCCACTTTGAGCTAAAACCATATGAGGCCACAACGGCAGTAAACTCATGTATTAGGTACTTCCAAAATAAATGGTATCAAATAAGTAAAAGTTATCTTTATCTAGTCATCTATGTGAACATATAGAATTGTGCTAGAACCTTCACTTTAATGCCGTAAACTGTATATTTTGGATGGCCACTAGTGCTAGCTATATTTGGACAATGCAAGGGCAAAGGGGCCATGCCAAATATGTCTCAGTTGCTAATTAAGTATTTCTTGGATGTGATACAGCATGAGGAAAATCAGATCTTTATCAGAGCTTCCTCTCCAAACCATTGTTTGCCCCTGGCCTCCAAGGATGGATGGAAATAAAAACTCTTGAAAGCTCTACCACTGAGTGGTTTTCATTGAAAAGCTACATGCACCCTTATCCAAGCTTTTCTTTGAGGTCTCGTACAATTAGCCAAACTGACTTGTTCTTGAGCATGACAGGTCTGATGTGGCACATTTCAGACTGTTGAGAAGCTTGGGTGTTGCTATTATCCCAGTCTAAAAATGATCAAACAGTATTCCCAAACTAACTTTGTCACCTTTACGACACATTGCCGAAACAGGAGGACTGTGTGTGTGTGTCTGTGAAGGCCAGGCCAGCCACCGGTGATTGAGAATAAAATTTGCTAAGGTCTTTGAGGGATATGCCAGACAGAGGATTAAGCGAGAGCAGAGGAGTGGGCTGGAGGGGAGATCGCACAAGGTCTAGCAGTCTACCAGTGACCCTTGGCTGAGCTTTCTTGCCCATAACTTACATCAACGGAAAAGGAGGGGCTGGGGACACACACAGAAAGTCCACCAATACTGAAAGTAGAAGAGAGTGAAGGAGAGAGAAGCCACAGACAGCGGGGAGGTGGGGGATAGAAAATAAGAGGAGTGGAAGACAGGGAGCGAATGAGAAGCAGCGAGCGAGAGTGTGTAAGGGTTCAGGTTTACCAAAACATGACCTATGCAATTAACCGTGAGCAGCCAAGTCAGGGTTACCAACAAAGTGCAAAGGAGCACTTCCTGAGGGAAAACCCATCCCTAAATGAATTCAACCCTCAGCAGCCGACTGGCCTATCGAGTGATTGAGGTGCCACTTTGGTTTGTCTAAAAATGAGCAAACCCTTCTTGGCCCTTGCATGAGTATTCTGAAGAGGAAGTATGGAAAATATTAGATCATGGCCTGATATCCCCATCTTTCCTTTCGACTGGAGACCAAATGAGTTTTCCTTGAGTTCCTTTGAGCTCCTGAATCCAAAGCTTAAGTGATAAGCTGAGTGCACTTTGGTATGTCTTAGCCAATAACACACATAGCTCTCACAGAGCATCGATCACATCCTGCTATTTATATATTTTGGTTGGTTTGAGTGTATTTATATTTCCTGTACATAATTGAAAAGAAAAACCTTTATCTGTTTTCTTTAAGATATATAACCAACCAAGAGGCCTGTGTGACTAATATTTTACCATAAAACAGCTGAACATTCAACAAAATGTGATGCTGTCTACAAATGCTAACATATGTTGAGTATATAAGCCTTTTCAATATCTCCGGGTTTATCCCTGCCCAAGGGATTTTTTTCGTTTTCCTACAGAATATGTTTGCAATGTTTTTGCCCAGGTGTGGGACACCAAGAGACTTTTGCAAATAATGAACATCTTTCTATCCTGATGTGGCTAATTGATCCAGGGTCTTTTGAGGTGCCCATCTATGATTAGTTTTATTTCCTTTTGAGAAGAGTTCCTTTGCTGGGGAGGCAGTTATTTTTCTGTGGTATCGTGGAGTAGCCCTTTAACT
Organism: Regalecus glesne; assembly: GCA_900302585.1. Classification (NCBI taxonomy): domain Eukaryota; kingdom Metazoa; phylum Chordata; class Actinopteri; order Lampriformes; family Regalecidae; genus Regalecus; species Regalecus glesne. Next base: position 9,346 of record OMLC01037115.1, read on the forward strand.
AAGAAGTGAAGAAACTTTGTTTATTTTTCATTGAAAATTCAAACACTGAAATTTGATCCCTCCACATAAACCATCATATTACATAGGAAGCTGAGCAGCAGCAGCACCTGGGGAGCAGTTCAGGGCTCAGTGACTTGCTAAAAGACAATTTGACACACTTTCTGCAGGGGTCAGGATTGAACCACCAATCCTCCGATCGCCGTACCTCCTAAACTATGCTGCCAGCTACCGACCAATACCTGTTGTCATGCTCATACCACAGAACATCTGGGCACCATTATCACAGTATAATTCAGTAAATCATTTAACACGTCATTAAAGCATTTTTGTAAAATAAATAAATAAACAAACAAAACCGACACTTTGGTGTTCTCAGCTACCAACTGACTTCTTTCCACGTTAAACCCACTTTTAAAGCAATCAGAGCTTTCATGGGTTTCCTTGTTGGTAAAAGCAGAAAAAGAATCTGGGCTGGCTGTTGAGTTGTCATCATGAAATTGAGGCGTTAACTTCATTAAATGCTGGGTGTGTGTCTCTGTTGTGTAGTCTACTTGGCTGGCATTGGCTGAGTTTTGGAGAGTTTAATAGGAGACCTTTAAAGACACAATCCAAATGTTCGGTTTATTTCCACATTTTCTCGGAGATTTCCATTTGCAGAGGGAGAAGGTCAGCTTTACTCTTGACTACAAACATCACACACAAAAAAGCTTCTGCTGGCTAAAAATGATCCCTCACAAATAGTGTATGAAAAGATGAAGTCCTACTTTATACAGTTGAAATCTATCATCAATTCAGTAAACCAATATTTGAATAGACAGTTGTGTCACGACCCTGCTTTCGTAACGTCTGCTGGAACGCTGTGCGATTCCCTCCCACTCCCCCACCCCCGTCCCGGCACTCCCGGTT
>OMLC01037115.1:10271-30965 GCA_900302585.1 Regalecus glesne
ACCTTCCATTGATCTCCTTTGCAATCAAGCCTCTTCTCCAACAGATAAAACGTCAGCACTGGAAAGCAACACCTTCCTTCATCCCGATACAAGTCGCTCTTGCCGTTTGCCTGCACACAGGCCTGGATTTTGACTGCCCAGCCCTTTAGGAATTTCCCCCTTACCCCAGCCAAACAAACATAATCTTTCGCTTGTTTCGACATTTGAGTCCAGCCAGATTCATGACAAGTTGTGGGGTTAAAGTGTTAAGATGGAGGTGCCTTTATACCAACACAAATAAAGGATTAAAGCCAAATGTGTCGGAGTCACAAAAAGTTGAATCAGTTCATCTACTAGATACAGCATTTACCAAAAGAAGTGTTTCAACATTCATACAGGTGGTGGCATCTTCAGTCTAAGCTGACTGCAGGTACCCTGCTTATAAAAATAGAGTTGCATAATAACCAAAACCCAGGATGATGTCATAAGCAAATTGACAATTTACTGGAATTATAATAGTAATGTGCACTCTTCACAGATGGTTGAGGAATAGTTGAATCACAGCATTATAAGATGGGGACAGATGTACGCTTCGGCCCACTTCCCTACCCTCTGGGTTCACAGATGACCATTCCCTCCTTAAATAGATGGCCTCTTTCACTCCCTGTTCCAACCAGTGTTCCTCCCTATCAAGGATTTTCACATCTTTATCCTTGAAAGACTGCCCAGATGAGCACAGACTGCAGAGTCCTGGCCTGACATGTTAGCTCTTCTGGATTGTGCCATCCTCTTGCTTAGCATATGTTTGGTCTCCCCCAATGTACAAGTCTCACCAATCCATCCAGCACTTAACAGTGTGCACTTTACTGTCCTATTTGTCCCAGGGTAGCCAAACCGTGGGGTGGTCAAAATTCTGGTGCAACATGTTGTGGCATGAGCCACAGTATGGTAGGGGCCACCTGGGCTATGGCCCAACCTACTTTTGGAGGATAGACATCACACCAGCTAGCTAGATAACATGCAAATGCACTCATCAGTCCAACACTAGAGTGTCTTGAAACTCTTGAAACACAAACATATTTTTGCTATGAGGTTAGTGATGTATTGACGAATATAGCACATTATGCTTGGTTTGACCACTCGCTTCATGTTATATTGCTACGTGCATAACTGCTAGTGAGACAAGCTAGCCAAGACTGCAGAGAAAATAAAATGAAACGCTACAGACTAGTTGCACATAAAAAAAGAGAAAACAAGAAGATTCTACATTTACAGACAAATCATCTTCTACCTCATCAGATGGTAGATGGTCATCCCCAGTGGGCATGTGAAGAAGCCGCAGAAGGTCCGGATTTTGGATTTTGCTCGATGCTGACCTGTTGTGTATCCTATTGTTCCTTATCATTATTTATTATTTCCAGTATTTATTAAAGGCCCTGCTGGGAGAACTTTAACTGTCTGTCTCCTGAGTCGTGCGTTTGAACCTGGACCCAACCTGCCTCAACACAGCGTGCTTAGAAAATACACATCTCAAGTGTTCCAAAACTCCCATCACATATAAAATCAACAGCCGTGGTCTGTCTCTCTCGCTGATGAGGCTGCAGCATTTCAGCATCAGAGCACACATCTCTGAATCTGATGTAGCGGGCCCAATCTCACCGCAGGGCATCAGGAAAAAGGACATCTGGTCTTAATCCCCCATGCTTGGTAAATGTGAGGCATATGATGTAAAGTACCTGGAGTGTTCTCTAGACTAGATGAGCGCTTTATAAAAATAAGTCCGCTTACCCTTCAGTATTCTATCGGCTGATGTGCTGATTAGATGTCTTCCTGATATTACTGAACACCTAGTTAGGATAACCACACTTAATCGGGGCCTGTTTGATGTGGCATTTATCCCCCTCCCCAGTCCCTGTGTCAGTGGGGACATTGTCGGCTTGGTGGTAGAGAGTCCTGATGACTACTAGTTTTTATTCCAGTGGATGAGGAGGATCAAAGCTTAAATACTGATCAGGATTGTGTGGGTATATGGTAAACATCAACAATCAAATGTCCTCATCACCAAATACAAGAAAGCTAACTCATTCTTTACATTTTCTCTGGTGAATTTGATGTCATTGTCCGCTGAATTAACGTGTTTAGTGAAATGCTGTGCTCCCTGAGATTCTATTTGAACACAGAGCCATCCATTTTTACATTATGTTTAGTTTACCCGTTGTGGGGATGGACACGGACCTAGATTGAGTGTGGGGGGGGGATTAAGGCCAGATGTCCTTTTTTGATAACCCACATTCAAATTGAACCCATGACTTCTGGCTTGTCCTTTCTTGACATGAGTGCATTGTCCACATAGCTGAACCAATGGCTAGGTGGCGTCCCTGGATACGGTGTCCGACTCTCGTTTTCGCTTCCTCCACATACACGTTGACCAGTATCAGTGAAACACCCATAGTACACCCATACGTCTGCCTATAGTACTTCAGTCCATGTAAGGTACATGGACTGAAGGCAGAACTTCAGGAGCAGACATACTTGGTTAGTGTTAAGGGTGGTCCTAAGGGTGGGGTTGTCCTTTAATTTCAAATGGACCACCTCCACTACCTCATCAACAGGAGCTCATGTGAAAAGAGACATATCATGTGAAGAGACCATTGTTTCATCCCCTCTATTGTAAAAGAGGTTTTACATGTCACAATTATGCCCCCATGCTGTGGGAGTGGTCACAGACCTAGATGGAGTGTGGGGGATTAAGGCCAGATGTCCTCCCTGACACACCACGGTGGGATTGAACCCGTAATGCCTAGTTTGTTATTTCCTGATGTGCCCCCTATACTGCTCAGCTACGGCAGCCCCACTTATCCCACTCCATAATGATGCCCACGGAATCCATGGTGCTCTGACTGTGATGTTCATTACTGCCTGCCAATGGGTTAAGAATAGCTGCCAGAGACTTAGAGTTGTTGTAAGTTAATCACACAAACAATAGACCTTGATGGCACATCCAGTTTATGTTTCTTAAACCATATTGATATAGGGTATGTTCCCCTGGGTATAAAATACTGTCAATACTATTGTTCTATTCTAACATGTTCATACATTCTATCACTTTTGTCCTTGTCAGTTCTGAACACATGAATGTTGACTAGCACTACCTTCACATTAAAATGCCAAACTGTAGAAATCTGGTCTGTCTGAGAACCTCTACTTTTTAAAAAACTTATTCAAGGGAAACGATGGAGCCTTCCAACAGGTTCATTTGGACAATAAAAACAAAAGTTCTCCAAACCCTGAAAAGAGTGTGAGGGAGAAAGGAATAAATGGGCCTTTAAATCCATGATCGATGAGGTGGCTTTCTTCAACTTCAAAGACCTCGAGGGCTGTTCAGGCCAGCTTTACTTTTCCAGTGGCACAAGTGAAGCATGTGACCTGCCTGGGTCCTCACTGGAAGTCTACCCCTGCTGTTGCCACCAAAAAGCGCCAAACAATGCCACTTTCTCTCAGTCTGGAGCAACATGTCAACGGCCATTTTCCTCCATTCTCTACATTTTCTCCTTTTTTCCTTCCTTTTGGGCAGAGCTCCTTGTTTCAAGGAGTGCTCTGTGGCTCCCAGTAAAAGAAATAGGGACACCACCCCCCCACTTACTTTTCTTTTGTGAGGGAGCTGCGTGCAGTGAATATCTATGGCTAATCATATCAGGGGTCGAACAGACCCCGACTTAAGACCATTTGATTCTTGGGGTTTCTCTTTGTGTCTGGGCTAAGTGATGTGGAACATTGTAACTCAATCATGCAGCAGCTAATTTAATCGAGGGGGCTAAACTAGTTATTTTGTTGAAGAGTTCACTCTCTTCAGGCATGTGAAAAAGAAGTGAAAACAAACTTCCACCTCCAATTATGGGTGGCCCTTATCTGTCAGTGAACTATTATTTTATCGAACCACCCAGGGCTTGAATGAGAATGCAGTAAGAGCTATCAGCATGCAATATTCCCTACATCATATTTGCCAAATCGTTTTTCTTAATACTCCTTGGATATTGCAATCGGGTTTAATGACAGTAAATGGTTTTGTGAGGGCAGTGAACACATTCAATATGGTAAGAGACATAAAACGGGTATCTTAAGAAATCTCTTTTCCCGACCTTAGCAGTTTTCTCCAGGGCTCATGTAGGTTATCCATTTAAAAATAGTTATACTATTCAGACTGGATTTTCCTGAATGTTTAATCAATTACTGAAGCTTAAAAAAGAAATGATACTGATAAGGATTGTTTGCCAAAGCAAAATGACAGTAGTTCTATAAATATACAAAATCTGCAGCTGAACTTGAGAAAAGATTTCCATATGTTGTGTTTGACATCCTCAATATTTTACAACACCTCTTTTAACAGTGAACATTTCAAGCATGAAATATGCAGTTTGAAATGTTCCATTGTTTTTGCCTTTTTCTATACATCTCTCCATTAGAGGAAGTGAAGGTCCTGCAAAAATACACAGAGGCATGCTAAGATACATGTACTTAATCTTTTTTGAGCTCTCATATTCATAATAAAGTTCTAAAAATCACTTTTTCACATCTCAAAATTGTAACCAGAAAATGTTGTAATCTAGTAATATATCCCTTGAACGTCAACACCATATTGCCTCTGATAAAAACAGGCAGCATTGCAACTTGCTGATGAAATACCCTATATGCGTGATAGTAGAGGAATCAATGCTACATAACTTTAATCATGAAAGATCACCACATTGTCATCATTAAACACATCTACTTATTTATGCTAAGGATCATTGTTTTTCAAACAATAATAATTGGATGAAATTGTTTTCACTTGAGAAAAATGAACAGATTTTCCTCTAATAAATAGTATGGCATAGCATCTATTCACTGTTATCTTTGTTGATGGTCAGTAAGTCTGGACTCACTCACAGATGTCCTAGGGCATTATGTCTGAAAATGGTGTCATCCGTTTATTGAATTTAGAGAGATGAAAGGCATGTTGCAGCAGGTAGACAGTATATTAATCTTATTGGCAAACATCTAGCCAGTGCCTCAGGAATGCCCAGCATTGCCACACCTTACAGAGTGGGTGCAGTTTTCATCAATCTAAGATACAGAGGGGCGAATGTGTAAATGCAAGATTTTACCCGCTTTTTGATTTCTGTCTCAGGTAGGTGATAGTCTCAGCTTGTCAACCTCATGTTTGTAAGATAATTGCTGAAGCATTATAATAGTACTTTATTATGTACTACCAGGAGGCAGTACTGTAGTGAATCCAAAGACTACCCTTGAAGTCAGACCGAAATCAGTGATTGGATTAAATATCCCATGTCTAAAAACCTAGAAGAAGTCATGTGAAGAATTCATCAACTATTTTTCTTTTGTAGATATCTTAACTGTCCTCATTTGTGTCAAAAATTGGGTGAGTGGTCTAAAATTCATTAATATTCATGAACTGACCTACGAATAACGAGTCTAAGCAACGCATCATGGTCTGAGAGGGCAGGGTGTTATGTATTGAAAAGTTGATCTGGTTGTCTGTATGTAAATGAGTGTAACTGATCACTTCATGAGTTTTGAGGCTGAACTAAGGACCGCTCTTTCAAAGAGAGGAAAATAGGAAAACTGAATTCTAACTTTTAAACTTGTAGTTTTATAGTAGATAGGAGGCAGTGAAGAATGCACGATGATTAAAATTATACGGAATGTGCTTCAATTTCGGTTCAAGATAAATTCGATTAGGCCACGTTCAATCTGAAACATTGTGTACCATTTTGCTTCAGTTTCCGGGTTGAACGATATGTTTCTCTGAAATGATGTGCAATTGAGGTTACCCCAGATGTAACACCAGTTAGATAAGTGTGTGCATAGCCCTCTAATGGGCTTCACTATTGGTTTACCCTATCAGGGCTCCACATTGGTGTCCGAGCAAGCTCTCTGTACTCACCACCCAATCTGGTGGAAGGAGCCACATAGTGCCCACCCCCTATAAAGGCCCTCTGTTGCCACTGCTCGTCTCTCTTTGAAACTCAGCAACAAAGACTGGGACCAGCTGGGCTTGTGGTTGAAGGGCTACGCACGTATTCATGGAACTGGGGTTACATCCAGGTTAACTACTATTTCTATGTCGTACGTGCTCCGCCCTCTAATGTGCTTTGGTATTGGCATGGCTGAGTTGTACTGCCAGCTGGGACGGACTAGCACTGGTCCAACACCAGCCAAAACAGCAACCTACACAGCAGCAGACCAATGGTCAAGCACTGCCCCTCGAGGGTCTTGTACTGTACTGCAATAACCTGCCAAGGACTGGGCACAACCGACATCTCAGTCAGCTGAAGACAAGCCATATCCATGAGATAGAACTGCACAAGTGTCCTAGTGGAGGACGAAGAAGCTGCCAAGCAGATGTCCCACTGACACTCCCATGAGAAGTGCCATAGAGCAGTGGTCCCCAACCCTATGTGCACCACGTACCAGTTTCATGAAATACAATTTTTCCGAGGGGGGGCATGCACCTAACAAAACACAATTTAAAAAGTAATTATTATATAATTTAATTATTTATTTGATTGTTACATTTATAATGTAAATGTGACTCAACTTACCAATATGCAGAATCAGTGGGGCCCCGAGTTTGTCTCCCTGTAACGAGATGGTCCCATTAAGGGGTGACGGGAGACGGTGACATCCAAAATGTGTTCCTTATGTACAGTCTACTCTCGTCTTGATGCTGTCACTCCAGAAAACCCCTCTTCACAAAGATAGGATGTTGGAAATGGAAGCAGGGTTTTCAATGCTTTAGTGGTGATCTCAGGATGATCTGCCTTGACTTTAATGCAGAACGTTGGGAGATTTGAAGTTGTCTCAAACATACTTTTAAGGCCACCATCATTTGCAATCTCAAGCAGTTGGTTTTCTTCCAGCATGGACAAGGTTGATTCACCCAGCTTATTCACAAATGGGTTGGGAATCCATTCCTTCCTAGTTTTACAGGTCTTTTTTGGTTTCAAAGTAACACTCAAACTCTTTTAAAAGACAGGTGATCGATCGTGCAGCAGCTGACAGAATGATGGCCAAGGCTCAGCCTCTTCCAAAATCCAAGCTAATGTCTGAAGCTTGTCAAATATCTCTATTTTCACTCACCGTCCCCACAATTCCAGTTTTGCTTTGGATGCAGCCACTTTGTCTGGCGACTTGAAGTGCGGAAAAGAGGCACAGACGGAAGTGGTCATTTTTCTAAATAAAGTGACCTGCAGACTGCAATAGTCAATGAAATGGAAATAAAGCTTTAAAATTAACATGTTTTTACTGAATAATCCATAGTCTGGTACTGATCCGTGACCCAGTAATTGAGGACCCCTGCCATAGAGGATACAATGCAATTAGTAGAATACAGCCTAAGGAAGGGGTTCCCAAACTGTGGGGTGCGACTCCAAGTGGGTTCATCTGATTTGAGGATCACCTAATTTTCTTTTAAGTGGAGGGGTAAAATTATTATTTTGTCTCTTTTAAATATTTGAATTTACTCCTCCTCCTACTACTACTACTACCACTGTAGTAGTAGTCTACTACAGTGGTTACTACTACTACTACTCTACTACTACTACTACTACTACTACTACTACTACTACACGCCCAACATCTCAACAACCCCAGCAATACAAATGTGGGAGTTTACATATTTCAACCAATCACAGAATGCATTCTATATGGCTGATCCATTCAATTACCATCCTGATTCTATTGAAAAATGAAGGGGCGGCATGGCTCAGTGGGTAGAGCTGTTGCATGGTGATCGGAAGGTTCCAGGTTCGATCCCCGGTCCTGCAGAGAAGTGTGTCGAGGTGTTCTTGAGCAAGACAGTGTCCCCTTAACTGCTCTGCCCTGTGATAGACTGGTGATCTATACAGGGTGTACCCTGCCTCTCGCCCAATGAGAACGGAGATAGGCTCCAGTTTCCCCTGCGACCTGATTTCGGATAAGCAGTTGACGGTGGATGGATGGATGGATTCTATTGAAATATGATGCAATGGGCTGCTCTACCCCAGTGGGCCTTATATCAGGGGTTCCCAAACATTTTTCTGATGTGACCCTAAATGAATGTTCACAAATGTACGCGACTCAAATATGCAACACACATGTGCACGTACGTATCCACACACATAAAACCCTATGTTGAAAATGCCATGAGCAGCTGTAAATCACAGAATAAGACACAATAAGATTACTCACCAGGTTTAATGACACATGAGCTTGCTTTTTCGAAGTCTGGAGGAGTGCTCTATATTTGCATCTGATATCTGCTATGATGTCCTGAGTGGAGCGATACTTTGTCTTGATTCAGACAAGTGCACTGAACCCAGCCTCATAAATTTGTAAACATTAATTTAGGGTCACATCAGAAAAAAGTTTGGGAACCCCTGATCTAAGGCCCACTGGGGCAGAGCAGCCCATTGCATCATATTCTTGTGGATTGTGTCACAAATCAGTGAATGAGCCACAGCTCAGACAGAGGGGCCCCTGAGCCTGACCATGATGGCAAATGAACAGCAGGTCAGACTTCCACAAAATCATAGTGCACGCCACATGATACCACAGTGCCTACACCAGACACAGGGTGTGGGGGCAATCTTCACCCCTTTAGCATGAGAGGAGCAAAGTATGTTCTCAGATGGATGATTCTTGACCTCAATAAGGAAGAGATAACCTTCAGCTGGAAGGACAGGTTGGGGCGCAGTTACACCAACCCCTGTCAATGACAGACATGAAGAAGGGATGCACTGACAAAGGAACACAATTTTGCATCTCTCTTGGCTGAAATAAGAACCAAGAGAAGAACCAAGAATAAAGAAAAGCTGCAAGTCCCTCTAACCCAGAAAGTCAAAGGGCAGACCAGCCAAACCATGAAGAACATATGTAGGTCTCACTGAGGAACAATAAGTTGATCAGGGAGCTTCAGCCTACAGACCCCCACCAGGAAACACTTAATCAATGGGTGGCTACTGACAGGCAAGTGCCAAAACCATATAGACCCACTGAAATAACTGCTGCATATACTCTCAAGGTGGGGCCAGCACAGCCACTCTCACAATAGTTCCTATAGGAACCGAGAAACATGCTGCAGGGGGTTCAAAGTTCAGAGTGTGATTCAAAGTTTCTGGCCTCACACCAGTCCTCAAAACCCTGTCAGTATGACCATGAGCTTAGGTGGTAGAAGGGGCATGTTTACACTGGGAGGTCCTCACCACTAAGTCTCATTCTCTCAGCCGCTATATATGAAGCAGTGTCCCAGAACTGGACACGAGAGGATCGTGTCTTTTGCCTGATATAGGGCTGTGGGTAAATCCAGGAGAGGCCATAGATCAACCGGTTCTTGGGTTCTCTGGTCCCACAACTGTCACTGACAGCTGTAGCATCCATACCCTGTGCATAATCTGCATAATCAGCCACAGGGATGAAAACTGTGCAACAGGCAGGGTGGCCACATTAGGTGGCTTAACGTGTCCATCCCCAATGGGGGGAGATCAGATTCGCATCTGAACCATCGCCAAATTTGCTTGGCTGTGTCCTGGGAGATACCTTATTTTTCATGGAGGGGGCCTCCTTCTGGACATGCTCTCTGCCCAAATATAGAGAAGCCCCAGAACACGGTAGGCCTTAAAGGAGAACAGACGGTGACCTGCTTAAGTCAAGACTTGTCTAACTTCACAAAAGCTTCCCTCTCAAACAAGGGGCAAAGTTGTGAAGCATCTCTGAAACACCATGAGATTCAGAGGATTTTTATGGTAAGGGATGCCTGGCCATGTGCCCCCAACATTGCACTGGTGAATGTAGTGAGGGACACATTTCTGCTGAACCCTCTTGCGGAGAAGACCTGGTGAGTCCCACAGTATCACGACTCTCTGGAGCTGTGCGGGGACGTGACACGTTGTCTCAGACTGGGTCCAACCAAAGCCGCATAGACCAATGTTTGAAAAAAAGATTTCCACTCTGTCACAGCATTCTCTTAAAACGTGCTTGAAAAGTCCAATCTCTATTAATTGACAGGCATCATCTCTGGTAGATGCTTATGGAGATTGTGGGAATATTTCAGGGAGTCTTTCCAAAAAATAGAACATTCGGGCATCAGGCTTTTGGGGATTTAAAACATAACCCTGAGTTTTCTAATGATCAACAGTGTAAACAATGAAATGCACTCAAACCCACATAACCATCCTTTTCCTGTGACAATGGAAAATGATGTAGCAATCAAAATGCAGGAATATCTTCAATTTACTTTGAAATATGTAAATACATAAGCAAAATAAGCAAACAAAAACAAAAAAAGTTGACATTCGAAAAAACGTTTCATGAAACGGTTTAGTTTAGTATGAGTTTTGGAGTGGAGTGGCATTTTAACAGGATATTTCAACATCCAAAGTCAACTTCTGAAAGTATTGAAAAGAATTATTGTGAGGTGGAGCATTTCCCTTTTCTTTTTAAACTGGGGTGCGATTCTGGTCATGGGACACACTCTTAATTGTGAGTGCTTTCCCTCCTTCATTGGTTTATGAAACATGGGGTGCACTGGGCCTAATTTAGCCTAATCCAGTAGCTTTGACACTCAGAGTATAGCCTGACCCACACACAAGGCATTTATGAATACATGTATAGTAATTACTTGAACCTGAGACGAGGTTAGGAATTCAGTGTGAAAACCTTACCCCTCTCAGAGTTTGAGAGCAAATATTTCTGGCATGTCATAAATTTCCTAATAATTTCAACATTCCTTCTTATTCCACATGCTTATATGTGTAAGTACAGCATCAGAAAGCGGAGTGATTTTATGAAGCCTGACAAATAGCCAAGGCATGTCTTGCAACAAAAAGCTTTGACGATAACAAGAATGGAAACATAATCTGGTCTTCTTGCATAGCCTATCAACACCCCCCACAGGCTGTACTGGAACAGACAAACTGCAGGCAACAAGCAAAACTCCTCAGATAACTGACAATTTACTATCTAAGGAGTGAATTCTTTTGAAGTAATCACAGAAAATACCATTGCATTTACTGCAGAAAAAACTGTTGTTAACAGTGCTGTCTTCAAAAGTAAAACATAAAAAAATGCAAATATTGCAATGAATAATCTACCATTCAACACCATAGTTCAAAAAGTGATGATTTGAGTATTATAGCAAACGTCTGGCTGCTTGTGTGCGTGTGTGTGTAGTGAACATTCTAGCCATGGATTTGCATACGCTTGTGGCCCATTCAAAGTTGAGGCTGAATTGCGGCAGTAATGCTTAGAATTGCTAAATGGAAATGATCCAACTCTTACATAGTTTTTTTTTCCCTGCTGTGCAGTCTAACATGTCAAATGAGGATGCCTGCATGTCAAACCAAATGCTTGCTGATGTCCGAAATGAGGACGAGTTTATGAGGCACAAGTTTACTCTAGGAGTAGTCTTTGACAAAGGCATCTCTTCTGGTGGGAACAATTTTGGAAGAAACAGTGCTCATAGTGCTTTATTGCAAAGAGAGCTCATGGCTCTTTTTTGCACTTCAGTATAGTAGAATATTGCTCAAACTTCTATCAGGGGTGTTAGTCTATTTCAATATATCACACGCAACAGCACTTAACTCACGGCCTTCTTCCAGACCTCACCCCTTACTGATTAGGCAACAGGCCTTTTTAAACAAGATACTGCCAACAATGACACACCAGGGCAATAGATCGGAAGCCCTTTAATGGGTGTGGAGCACTTAAAGGAAGAGCCCCTCCTGCTTCAACATCATCTGCACAGACGGAACAGACACTTAGGGTCACAGGAGGCTTCCTGTACATGCAGAGCTGACATTGGGGGACTCTGGTGTCTTGCATTGTCCACTTATTTGGCTTGATGTCCGGTTGTCCTTGTGCCAAGTATTATGTATTGTGATGTTTTCTAATGTGTAAAAAGCTTTGGGTTTAGTTTTACAAATGGGGAGAGTGACAACAATAATCACAAAACAGGATCTGTAGTTTACCCGTGTTAAGAGAGAAAACTGAACTGCCCATTTGATTTGGATAAAAACGGGGAACTAATACTGCACCATACCTGTAGAAGACCCAAAGCGACAGAAAGGATAATTGTGCAACTGAAGAACTATACAATCTACCATTGATGGTGCTAAACGTAGATACATAGTGGCAAGCTCATCTTGCAGAAACATATCTAGCATGTTCATCTTTGATTTCCTATGGTAACTTAATGGTCTTATTTGTATGCTCATTGGAAAAGAAAACCACTTAATAGTTACCTCACAATCACCATAGATCCCAGATAGTTTATTTTATAGTGGAAAAGTGCTGTGTAATGTAATATCAACTGTCAGAATAATAATAAAGGATGTGTTTGTCCTCTGCAACTGTGTGAGTAGAGCCAAGATGTAGTCAATGATAAGTCACCCATCTCCTTCGGGGTAAAGTCATCAGCCGCATTTTCCCTTTGCCTTCTCTCCAATTTGCTGAAATTAAGCAAGTGAAGACATGTCTGACAGATTTCATGTTTATATGCAGAGTAAATAATGGTACAACCATCTACCGCCACATCTTGATGGTGTAGCTTTAATTTGCCGCTTTATAAATCATTGTCTCTCCAGTCATGATTGGATTCCACAGTCCTCTCTGTCTGTGCCGAGTAGCTGTTGTGCCTCTCATATCTTTTGTGTGACATTAAAGATCACACCAGCTTATTTTATTTTCAATTTACTTTTTGTCCTATTTTATTTTCTCTTTCTCAATAATGTGCTGGAAAAAAAATCTCATTGCTTACAAAAGTAAAGCATAGTCATGTTACCCCCCTTAAATCCCTGGAAAGGTGGAATTCTTCATACCAAACGACTTCTCAAACAAAGATGGCTGGGTTTAATTGAGAACGGAAAAAGGAAAGGAGTGATCAACAGATGAAAAAGACCTGATAACAAATCTATACTTTAATAACTTGTCTGAAGAAATTGCATGCAAATGTGAAAAGGGGAAGCGATAAAAGGTTATTAATTGTTTAATTCTTGCTCAAGTGTTTGCTATGACTCCAAATTTATTCCTATACCAAGTATAGCAAGGCCTAAGGAGAGAAGGAAGAATCCACTCTGGGACTATTTGGAATTACCGCCAGAGGAGGGATGCTCCGGGAATGATCAAATAGGTACCCTTCTCCAGAAACTTGATCCTCCCTGTGAGCAAGACACAAGAGTAAGAAACTCCACTGAAGTTTCCGGAGAGATAGTTTCCCGAGCTCAACTGGAAAAATAGGCATTTTTAGTGAAAGTGAGACCACACAAGTCCCACATGTATATAAAAAAAAATTTCCTACTCAAAGTTTATTGTGGACTATTTTGGTTGTAGCATCACAATTCCTGGCCCAATTTGGTCCCCTAAAAATAGAAATGGCTTGAGTAGCTTTAATACGGGATCTAGCAATTAAAAGCAGCTCCCAAAGTTTTAAATTGCTGGGCAGGTAAATGCAGTCTCAGAATCCTGAGCATATTCCACCATAATGGGAGTTCCCGCAGTCAAGGAAATGGAGATACAGAGGACGGTATGCCAGCTTGCCTTTACGTAGGTAACCCCCCCCTGAACCTCCATCTTTTAATGGCCATTGACAATTACCCAAACAACAACTTTGAGCCCATTTCAAATCATATAGTTCTCTCCCCCTTTTCATATCAAGTTATTACTGGGGATTTATTAGGGGTCCTGAGGAGGCTGAAGAGTGACTGACACTGGAATGTCAAACAGAAGTATTGAAGAATAGTTTCTCCCTGTTCAGACATTTGAGATGGGGGGGGTGTTTGGCAAAGAGCTAGGAAGCTAATCTAAGGCTGTTAAAGGTGGGATAGCACTCAGGAATCACCCGTTTTCTGTAGATGATGCCCGGAGGCGTAATAAAATGTGATAATTGGACAGTGAACCCTCGAGTACAATGTTTGATGACTGTATTTGTCAGACTGGGCAGTAAGGGAAGTGTCAATGTCCTTGTCACCAACACTCTTCATCACACCCACATTTTTGTGTGATGATGCCACTCACCACACAAGGGAATTTTACAGGGGCACAAAATGTCATTTCCCCACCGAGAAGGAAATCCGTGGCCATCATCAGATGTTCCATCTTCCTAATCACAATCCTTGGTCATCTACCTATAATGTTCCAAAACCTTTTTACCAGCATTATGATTCAGCCATTCCAGGACCAGAAAGAAATCCTGCCTAATTTTCTTCTCGCCATGTCCAGAATAAGAATAATCTATAACTGATTTACATGTTAAAGGACAAATAAATATTAATTGAATTCATAAAGTTCCCCGAGCCGCAAGCATGTCGAAGGTTGTCCAAGCTTTTGTGAAAGCTAATGCCCCGATAATGATTCACTTTCTCAGAGTAGAAGTGGAAAAGCCTTTGTTGTTTGGCTCTGAAGGTGGAAAGCTGGACAGCTGTTGGTTAAACACTGAACATGACAGTCCAGGTTATAGTTGGGCTGGGGGGGCAGCGAGGTGTTCCTTGCTGAAAGGTCCAAGATAGAGAGAAAGTGCTCTAGAAAATATCTTCTGAGGGCTGATAAAGAAGGGAAGAGGTGCTCCTTTTAAAACATGGTAAGTTTATTTTAGATGAAATTTGAGGCCAAGAGGACATGCTGATTGAAATTGAGTCATTCTTACACGAACAAGTCCTCATCATCAACAGCCTGACCCTGACGTTCAGGAACTGATGGATTGTGGACTGTTTGGTCTTGATAAACATGTTTATCTGATGTCTGAACCACAAGGAAAAGTTTAGCTCTCTATAGCTGTTGTTGTTTTTCATTTATGCAGTTTTATACATAATTTATTTAGAAAATTAGAATGATCAGTGAAACTCCCATCTTATAATTTTCTTTGAACAGGAGTGGCATAGCTCAGGTGATAAGGTAGTATTTGATAAACGGATGACTTGTGGTTTGATCCCTGACCCTCTGCAGAAAGTGTGTCAAAGTGTTGTTGAGTAAGACACTGACTCCTAACTGCTTCTTGGGCACTGTGGCTGGTCACTGCTCCTATACAGTAGGATTTTAAAGCCGAAAACTAATTTCATCATAAAAATGTAAAAGGATAAATGTTTCTTCTTCTAACCAATAGGTTTAGCTCAAGTAGAAATACATACTTTACTGCCACATGATCAATTTCAATGCCTGTTAGCATTATAAAGCTAATATATTTTGTATATTATAGTAATAATAATAATGATTCCCCTATCAGTCCCACAAGGGGAAATTTGGATTTCTCGGCACTTTTGATCCAGCCTATTGTATAGGAGCAGTGTGCTGCCAACATATGGCTCTCGGGGAGCAGTTAGGGATTGAGTGTCTTGCTCAAGGACACCTCGACATGTTATATGCAGGACCGGTGATCGATCCTGCAACCTTCTGATTGCCAGACGACCACTCTACCCAATGAGCTATGCCGCCCCCTCAAAAAAAAGTTGTCTCCCCGTCAGCGAATCGAATCCCAGTCTCCCGCGTGACAGGCAGGGGTACTCACCACTATACTAACGAGGATGACGACTTATATTAATGGTTCCTTAGATTGGCACTCTAATTCATGAAGATCAACCTAAAAGCATCTTATTTGAAGAGTATATGTATTGTTGTAACTATTACATCAATGATTGGGTCAGGATTAGTGACTAATCTTAAAATCATAATTATGGAGACTGCTCATCAACACTCCTATCATGACATATAACAATTAAAGCATTGCAACTTGTTTGCAGATGAGGCCGTTGTGTGTAAGAGGAACAGCCTATATTATTTTCAGGTCAAGCCATTACAGTATAACACATTACGACCTATTCACCAGCCCCTTTAGAGACCTATGATTCAGGGTGTTTGCTTTCTTTTGATGTGAAGGTCTCTTTCAAAGACTTGAGGAGCGTGGGAGAAACAGAGGTTGTAATTAACTCATCGCTGGTGTACAAATGTCATCATGTTGAACATAGCTATTAACGTTTGGAAACCCAAAATCAAGTTGTAGCCATCCAGGAAAGCCAATTAAAAAGTATGAGCCAGTGTGAAAGTATATTCCAAGAGTTTTACTAAAAAGAAGAAAAAAAACTCCCTGCATATAACAATTGCTTTCACAAACAAAGGGGAGGGCCACATTTGTGTTGGATGCCTGCCCTGTTGCATGTGTAAACACTTTGACCTGACTACAGTAAAAGTGTGTAGGCCAATACACATGGACTATCCAGAGAGGGAAAGCATTCACACCATAACTGCTTGCCCATAAATAGAGATTTACTGTAGTTTTATTGTACGGTGTGTTTTCTTTGAACAAGTGAACTTAGAAACACTTGGCATCAATTCTTCTCATGTGATTTCAAACTAGGTATTATTCAAAATAACAATTATCATGCTTGTTGTAATTTCCCTTATTTAATGGTTAGCTTCTTTATTTTACGATATCTATTTGATTAAAATACAAAAGAATGTAAGGCTTGACCAGTCCAGATGTCATATTCAGGGCAGTGGGTGGTGTGGGAGCTGTTCTTCAGCACCAGTGCTTCACAACAGAACATGTGCCATTTCACAACACAACATCAGACACAACCCCGACTTAATGTCCTCCTGTTGAGGTTGTGATACTCAGAGAAATTCTCTAAACAACCTATCTGAGAAACAAGTAACAGAGTGAACCGCAAGACCAAGACAATCTATGCAGGATTCTCTCTGTACCATAAACCATTTCCATTGGGTATGGTTTCCCAGCAACAATGTTCAAACAGTTGGGTCGTATATCGCTCAGGTTTTAGTAGCCAGGTAGGTTGTGATGTCTTGGCAGACCACATCCGCAGATTTTTTTCATCTAGTTTTACAAGGTCTCCATTACACAGACCCTATTCTTTCAATGCATCATATAATTAGTCTCTGAGGTTACCGAGCGATTGTTTACAGTGAGTAGGGACAGTGAAAAATGACTAAATACAGAGACTAAAGACAAGGGATGACACAAAAGAGGTGACAAGCCAGATTCAAAATAATGAATGTATTTAGGTCCTTGTGTGCATAAGCATCAGCCATATTACCATGAGCAGTCAAGATGCCAGTTTAGGACTTGTTTGGGTTTCAGGGTTTCCCACATCACACAATAAAAAGATCTTAAGTAGTTTTGAACTGGGCCTTTTGACATTAGTGACAAAGTCAAAAAATAACAGTCAACAACTTTTCTCCTTTGCTAACATCATTGTTTAACAGTGTCAGACGCTGCTTGAGATTACACACCTCAAGCCTTTGACCCATCCTTTACAGCCTGTTGTTCAAAACATTAAACTTTGTGACTCAACTCAGGCGAGCAGTTGGGCAGATCACACGCAATAGTGTCCATAGTTTAGAGAGCAGCCCTCCATAGAGACCTCCACGCCCATAACAAAGCTTCTCATTGGGTGGTCAGAGGAGATGATGAACCTTCCTGTCTCTGTTCTCCAGGCCACTCATAGGAAGGTAAAGTGGAAGTTTAGAGAACTACTAAAAACTTCCCACTGGTGGGGAAGACTGGGTTGGCAACAGGGCAGACAGGTCAACCTCTTCAGACCACCATCAGAAAGCTTCAACCCCCCATAGTCATCAGGGAGAATTCACTTCTGGTGTTTTATTGCTCATATCAAAGTTTGATGGTTGTTGGAAAAGTATCAGACTGCTGAGCATGCTCTCTTAAGTACGGATTCATTCATTGTCTCTATATTGGCCAAGAACTTGTTGAACTGTTCCAACTGGCAGCCCTCCATGAAAATGTGTGTTGTAAATATCTCTGCCATTTAAATCCCTTTCAAACATCAAGCTATCTAAACATTAGCACTCCGTTTGGCTATGGGAATAAAGAAACTGTTCATGTTTTCCTGAAATATTGCCAAACAAGTTATTAATCTTTCAATATGTGTGCCTTTAACACATAAAATCAAAGTGAATTTTGGCACTGTGAATGCTTTTGATCAATTTCACTTCAAAGGTGAAACACTTTACATATGCAAAGAAAGTTATTGAAGTCTATCGGGGGCCATGGCAGCTCAGTAGTAGAGTGCCTGACTATCAGTCAGGCGTTGTGGGTTTGATCCCAATCTAGGCCTTCAGGAAAGGACATCCGGCCTTACGTAGAACATATGATGTAAAGTGATTTGAGTGGGCAATAGGCTGGAAAAGCACTATATAAAAATGAGTCAATTTAAATGCACAGCAAAGTACTTTTCAAGTGTCCCGTTATATCAGCCCTTCTAGACGTAATATAATATATTTTAGGAGGAAAAAAAATTAAGCCATTCAAGAAGTGCACTAGTTGGCGAC
Source organism: Regalecus glesne (assembly GCA_900302585.1). NCBI lineage: Eukaryota > Metazoa > Chordata > Actinopteri > Lampriformes > Regalecidae > Regalecus > Regalecus glesne. Next base: position 28,581 of record OMLC01037115.1, read on the forward strand.
ATAGTACCAACAGGGTAGCGTAGTAAAGCCAAAAGCAGCTTCAGTCCCTCAGATCACTATGTCCTCTGTTTGACTTTTGTTTGCAGTTACTTGAATAAGAGATGACAGCAGAATACACCACCTAATCACAGATCAAAGATTAAGTCTAAGAGGAACCAAGTGACCTAGGATCTCATTCTCCATCCTCAGATGGTTGTGCCAGAGGAAAATGATTCCCAACTCTCACCAACCTTTGAAATCCACCTTCATCCTTCAAGACAGGGATCCAAAGCAAGAAGTTCAATCTTTTATTTCAAGGCCCCTTCCGAAAATACATCTAGGAATAAAAAAAACTTGAGTTGGTGACTTTACTTCTTGAGATCAAATGCCACAAGGTCCGGATGATGTCATCACTTCAAATGGTTCAAATAGGTTTGGGTACAGAGTATGAAAACAAAACAAAAACCTCAAAAGTTGATTACTGTGGTTTCCATTTACCTTGACGATCTGACCTTTTCTAAATGTTGAAGTCACAGCAAATGAATCGACACTGTGTTCGGCTTTTGGACCCACCTCAACCCAAAATACAATTCACTTAATATGTTTTTGTTTCTTTAGTCTTCAAATGAACCCTAAAAGGTAGACATCAAGCTGAAGAGGAATGGACAACATAGGGGCATGTGCATTCTGGTGGTGAGTCTCAGAGCTCACTGTGATAGAGCTGAAAACACAGACCCCCTGCACAATGCCAGTGCAGTGCAGAAAGGCTACTCCATGCCACCTAGAGACGCACAAGCAAACAATCTCTCTCTCACACACACACACAAACACATGCGCACACACAAGCACACACAAGCGGACACACACACACACACACACACACACACGCACACACACACTCAAATCACTCAAAGAAGAAAAACACACATATGCAACGTGCCTAAATACAAATGACGCAATAGGCATTTATACATGCATAAACAAAACACACAAATACACAAACACACAAATACACACTATATTACATCCCTCACTCCCATTCAACCGTGTTTATCCCTCTCCTCACCCTTGTCATGCTTTCTTGTGGTTAATTTCCTCCACTGTTTTGTTATAGTGACAGGCCAGAATGGAGAAGGAAGGTTACATCAGTTCATATTGTTAATCATATATCACCTTAAATAGCTGTCATACATAAAATCAAAGCAATGATTAAGTAAACATGGCTGGTGAGGCTTTTTAATTGAGACTTAGAGTGGCCATTAGATATCAGAGGACAAAATCTGCTCTGGTTTGACACATTCTGAATCCACAATGGTTTTTTCACATCAGTTCTCTAATTATTTTGCTTTGGGATCAATAGCTTTTCATGTTGTTCATTCTGAATATGAAAGTTAAAGCATACAATTCAAGGGGACAAATTATGTTTCGTAACAACAAATGTGCTGCTTTATTTTTTCTAAATCCCTTTTTTCCCATCCAGAGTTGCCTTCTACTGGGTCAGTCTATTTGATACCCCTCTAAAACGTCGAGAGGAAGGAGGAAGCAGTAGCATGTGAGTTCCCAAGTCACATGACGACAAGCCCTCACTATTTTACACATAAGGGTCTCGTGGGGAAAGCACAGTGCTAGGCCATTGGAGGAGAACAAAGCTTGTTGGGGGTGGCATAGCTCGGAGGTAGGGCGGTTGTCTAGTAATCAGAAGACTGGTGGTTCTATTTCCGATTCCTTCAGAAAGCACATCAAAGTGTCTTTGAGCAAGACACTGAACCCATAATTGCTTGGGAAAACAGATGTAAAATAGCCCGGTGAATAAATATGGTGTATCTACATTATAAATGTTCATTAATATCCACTGACCCTATAAAGGAGATTATCACTGTTTGCATCATTTATAATGCCTGCAATGTTGCTCTACAGCAATCTAATTCACCGAGAGGATGGTTCAAGTTTCTATCTAACATGATTTCATCAGATAGGAACCCAACATGGTGGTGAATAAAGAAAGGCAGAAAGGATTTGAGCCCAGGCTAGCTGGAGTTAGCCTTGTATTATCGACGCTATAAACAGCCACTGGACAACAAATGGAAACTGACCTAGAAGTGCAATGAGGGTGCCGATTTTTCTTTCCCAGGGAGAGAAAAGAAAGGCTGTATTTTGGACTGCTGCTCTACTACCAATATATTTAGTTGTGTGTAGCATAGAACCACGGCCCTCTCACAGGGGCATGACCAATCTCCTCCACAGATCAATCAAAGCAGAACAACACTGTGGCCTTTCAGCAGCAGGCTCACAACAGGCTGATGAATGGGCATGGCCTGCTGCAGCACCCCATTTTAACACCTGATGCAAACATATGGCTTCCACTACAGCAGTGGGACCACAGTAATAAACACCTACAAGCCCCTA
>OMLC01037117.1:0-12149 GCA_900302585.1 Regalecus glesne
GGAGAGAGATATATGGTGAGAGAGAGAGAGAGAGAGATGGTGAGAGAGAGAGATGGTGAGAGAAAGAGAGAGAGAGAGAGAGACAGAGAGAGAGAGAGAGAGACAGAGAGAGAGAGAGAGAGAGAGAGAGAGAGAGAGAGAGAGAGAGAGAGAGAGAGAGAGAGAGAGAGAGAGAGAGAGAGAGAGACAGAGACAGAGAGAGAGAGAGAACATTGGCAATCTTCCCGGGGGCCTCTCGCTGTTTAAAAAACGGGTCCAACACTTGAGAGAGACTTTTCCTTCTTTACCGCCGACCTGTCACGTAGACCACCTGAAGCACTCCTTGGGAAAGGACAGAAGGTAGCTCCATTTATCAGTGAAGTGACAATGACAACATGGACAACCCCCGTCTGGGCTGTCTAATTGAGCCTATTACTGTACGTCTCCATCACCGCTAAGACAGTTACATCAATCCCCGACCACAAACAGTCCAGCAGATGAGAATTTACTCAGCACAGCGGTGACTCGGATGGAACCGTGTTGTACTTCTCAGCATGCACATCGTCTCGTCTGGAGCGAGCACGTGTACATTTAGCTTTTTCTGACAGTCAACCCTAGAGCGAGAGCAAAATTCCAACACATCATGTTTACATCTGTCATTGTTGGTGACGGCCCCCCAATTGGGTTTCTAGTTTCTGACAAAGAAAGTCCTTCTGCATCTAAAGTGTCTGAACACAGCGAAACTGCAAACGGATTTCCATTTTGATAGTCTTAACCTCAAAGCTCCCCTACACGCGTGATCTCCGGGGCACATTTCACCACTGCGGAGGTCATGAGGTCATGTCAAGACTGAGGTACAACTTGACAAAATGCACGGTGGGATACACTTCGGGGCAGCATAGCACAGAAAGTAGGGCAGTCATCTAGTAATGGTTGAACAGTTGAACGGCTGTTTGATACCTGGTTTTAGCACCAAAACCCCCCCCCAACAATCATGACATGTAAAGATGAACCTCTCTCTTATCTTCATCATAATCATTATTATAGTTATTCATTATAAAAATGATAACTTTGACACTATTATAATCACCATTGTTATTATTATTATCATTGTTATTATTATCATTATTATTATTAGTAGTAGTCAACTGCTCCAAATTTACACTCACACAGAAAAAAAAAAACATCAGACATCAACTTGAATGAAAAAAGAAAACCGGTTAAAAACGGTTCCATTATTTCCCCTCTGCCAGAGAAGAATATGTAATGTTAAATTGCAGACTTAGATCTAAATCACTTCGATTGTGCAATGATTCGTCCTCTCTAATCTCCATCTTTTTCTATGTAAACAAAGGAGGAAAGCTGCATCCGAATCTCACCCCCTAAATCATTCATCTCAGCGAGGCGAGATAATTAGCTTATGCAAATTGGAGCTTACAAGCTAAAGTAGCCACCTCTCCAGACGTAGTAAACCCCGTGCGTGTTGCATCCGGAGGCACAGCAGTCGCATGATGTGAATGAGCTTTACAAACCGCCAACACCCTGCATCATGCTTACACATTCGTATTACTATTGCTAATTAGCCATAATTGAGTGCTTTCTCTACCCCATCTCCCCGGGGGTTCCATTTAACCTCGGCTGTGGTATAATGCAAAGGTTATTTAGAGACAGAAAAAATCAAATTATACACGCTGTACATTTTTGTCAATTCTCACGAGGATCTGATCAGGACTTCTAACTAAGGAGACTGGTTTTGATCTCCCGAGTCAACTGAGAAACACACGAGTGGCACAGCTCAGGAGGTAGGGCGGTCGTCCGGCAACCAGAGGATGGGCGGTTCAATCCCCGGCCCCATGCCAAAAGCATGTCGAAGCGTCCTTGAGGAAGACACCGGACCACCTAACCGGGCACCGCAGCTGCTCACTGCTCCTGTACAGTGGGACAGGTTCAAGGCAGAGGAGAGGTTTTGATGCACGTACGTTGTATGCATGACAAATAGATAGTGTCTTGATCCATGAGGAACACGGTAACTCGGTGGTAGCGTGCACACTTCGAGAACCGACACCTCCCAGATCCTGCGGGTTCAAACCCACCATAGGGTGTCAGATAAGGCATCTGGCCTTAATCCTCCAAGCTCCATCCAAGTCCGTGTCCAACCCCCCGAATGCGGACACTAATGGTGACACATGCAATAGACCACTCTCCCTTCTTCCTCTTCTTCTATGAATCCCCCAATTGGTCTGGCGGGAAAATAATTAAGCTAGCTCTAAAAGTTCAACACCCACTGAGACTCAAAAATGAGAACATGTGGACCTTCAGACGCACACAATGAGCTTGAATATGCAGCGAGAGAACGGGAAAAACAGGATGACTAACAACTAAACAGGTCGTTTTATCCATCCATCCATCCGTTCAGCATCAGCCACGTATCCAAAGTCGGGTCACGGAGTCATGCTGGAGCCTATCCCGATGCCCTCTGAGCAGAAGGCGGGTAAATACCCTGGACAGGTCACCAGTCCACAGCAGGACTTCAGCAGTTCTGGGTTCAGTTTCTAGCTCAAGGACACCTCGACATGCATTCTGCAGGGGCCAGGGATCAAACCGCCAACCTTCTGATCAGTAGTCGACCACCGCACCCCCTGAGCTCTGCTGCCATGCTCGTTTGATTGGCCGCCTTGTATCTCAAGTCTCACTGCACACCATGCCACGCAGCAGTAGTCAGTCAACTCTTTCTGGACGTGTCTGGGACCTAGTGCGTGAAAATAATAACCAAGAGAATGTTCACGTCCACTGTATGAGGCAGCGATCGATTACACGGGATTGCTCCCAAAAAGTAAGTGGATAATTGAAAACAATGGAACAGCCACTCGCTAAGTAATCAATGCAAATAGGAGGTCGTTGGGTGCCTTTGCTGGATGTGCACTGGCACGTCAGAGTAAAAGACTTGTGCGGACCATTGTTTCTCATTAGCCGCTCGGCAGACAGGCCAAACGACAGCAACAGGAATCTCTTTGTGGCAACGAGCGATCGGAGCGATCGCTTCGTGTAGCCTCTGCCTTATTAGCAGATATGATCTTCCTTCACCAGCAACAAAGACCGTCGGCTTGGGACTGACAATATGAGAGCATGTGGAACAATCGCAGACATCCATGAATCAGATCGTCGGCCTCGGTCAACATGTCAGCCGTGCCGGCGGAGATGGGTGATGAAACAAACCGAACCACACGGACATCAGAAGATTTGTGCACCTTGTCACCTTCTCATTGGAGCAGTGGGATGGAGAGATTACCTGAGGGCATCCTTTAGATTATCAATGAGCCCTAATGTACCCACAGACCACAGACAGTGAGAGAAAGCTCAGGGCAAGGAAGGTGTGTCCTCTGTGCTGAACCCAGCCTGGTGCACAGGAGCAGGGAGCAGCTGCAGCACCCGGGGGGGGGCATTTTGGAGAGTTCAGTGTCTTGCTCAAGGACACTCCAACACGCTGTCTGGAGGAGCCAGGGATCGAACCAGCGACCTTCCGATTACCAGACGACCACCTCGAATACTCAACCGCTGCTTCATGTTCTCTTCAGAAAACCACACTTTCCTTTTCCACAATCACCTCTTTTTGCCCGCGTCCAACACACCAGAACCAGAACACGGAATCGGACTTCAGTATCATGGCCCTCGGGTACTTCCCACTAGAACGACATCACATCAACCCGACAAGCTCCAGATATGCACACACGCCAGGCTTGACTGTGCACATGCAAGTCTACTGGTCTACGAGTGCCTTTCACAATGGGACACCGAGGGACGTCGACTATGAGGGAGCGAGGGCCCTGGGGCTCCTCCGCATGGTATAAACACACCAGATGAGTTTTCAACGCACGCCGACCAGCCTCCGGGATCATTACTGCTACAGCGACACTGCCAATTACCAACGGGGCCGTTCTATTTAGCCTGTGAGAGGCAATAGAGGGATTAACTCTGGGTCTCTCTGGTTCCTCTCGGCCCTCTCACCAAACAGCCCTGTGTTTACTGGCTAATCTGCTTTCCTGCTTTGACCATAAATGTGATCACCGCTGCACTGGATGGAGATAATGGAAGAAAAAAGCCTCAGTCCGCTCTATCGAAGAGTAGGAATTGAAACCTAAACCCTAGCCTTAAGGATTGTGTAAAAAAAATAAATAAGAAAATACACCAAATGCTGCATAGACCAAGTCTGGACAGCCCCCTACTGGTAAACAGTGTGCACTATTTGGCCAAATACAACAAGCTTTATGATGCACTGTTGCATATGAGCAACAGGTAGGCTCCTTATTTCCAGGATCGCCAGAGTCCGGCTGCAGCATAGCAAAGGTGATCAATAAGACCCCAAGCGGCTCCAAACTATCAATCCCATACGCAGAGATGTGGAGGTTTTACGGATACGCTGTGGAGAAGCGCACACGATGCAAATGCTGAATTTGTCTCGCAACAGCCTCATTGAGTAATATCCGAGATGAGGAAGGTCTGCCAGTTGTGGTCTTATATAGGTTGATACTTTATATATCTATGTGTGTGTTATAAAATCTCAGCAGGGAAATATCTGCTTAAACTGCCGTTGAGTTGCAGAACACCCAACACGCCACCCTGCACTGGTACAGGAGGGATCAACATATCTGTATCAGTGACAGGCAACAGGATGGGCTTTGGGGTTCTGATTTGAATTGGGGGGGGGGTGACGGTTGTTATTCTGCTATAAATCCTCAACTAGGGGAACGGCCAAGATGATTCACACATTCAGCACACCCAGGAGTTAGAGGAACATTGTATTTAAGACACGCCATTAGGATGACATAAACAGAGAAGCATCCCCGCTCATCTCAGGGTCTCACATATAATGTTGGATTCTTTTTTCGGGGCCACCCCATCGCTCTGTGAATTCTAACGGAGAGTGAAGATTCAGGCTGCGCGTTGTTTCCTGGATAACTCGCAGTGCTGCCTGTCAACTTCACAGTTATTCCGTGACGTGCAAACTTGCGTGGCTTCATCAGCATTAAGCCACGTCTGGAGGGAGATGATGCTTACTTTTAAATAGATTCATTATTCGTTTGCATTTATCTTGCATGTATTTAGGATAAGAACTGCGGATAACTCCAACAATAATTCTAGCAACACTGCTCAGGATGGGTTTTTGCATATGCATGCGTGGGTTTAAGTATCTTATAGTTAAGTGAGTTCTTGCAAAACAACATGGACCATAGAGCAGATTGGGGAGATGTATGAGCCGCCTCAGAACTGTCATGGGTACAAATAAGCCCAGTTAGTTTATCAGGCTGCGGTAATTGCAGTGATTTGCAGAGCACAAAACACGTGTGATTTTTTTTTAAAACAACTAAGCAGCATGGGGGGGTTGAATCGGCGTCTTAGCCCACCTGATATCTCCTGGTGAGGCACATCGACGAGGCTGAATCCTTTGGCGTGGTACGCTTGTCTCACCTCGCTACAGCTCCGCGCTTTGCTTTCACCACCGAACGACACGGACAGCAGCCATAAAGTACATACAGCCAACTGCAGTCTCCACATCGCATACATCAGTGGTAGAAAACCCTCCTTCAAGGGGCACGGTATGAAATGTTGAGAATCTGGTAAATCCGACGGAGGGCGGAGGTATCCGAGAGGCTGGTATCAGATTTGTGTGTCCGCTGCGATCGGAACGTCAAATATCTCTCAGGCAGAACGAGCACTCCGTCCGGACCATCGCAGAGAGCCACTCGCTATTCTCGTCCACTTGAAGAGAAGTGGGTCCAGAATGACCCAGCTTGAGCAAATCCGTTCCAGGGAAGCGATGCCTTTGCGTTTCCTCCCGTGCCAACAACTTCTCTGGTTGACACGCAGGGACCAAGTGTGTCTGTCACCACCAGGAAACCCAAATCCAGCCAAGACACGCAGCTCACACTGAGCGGAGCGCACCAGCGCAGCGCAAAACACGGAACGGAGCGAAGGGCGACTTCAGTCGCAGCGCATCCAGAGGTGCGTAATGGCATGCATGTGATTTTACGCATCACGCCGAGGCGACATGACGAGCGGCGCTGAAGAGCAGCCCTGGACACATGCAGCCCACCAACGCAGAGCAGATGCCTCGGCTTCACCACGTGTGTGGAAGTCACACCGCATCATCAGAGCCAACTCTCTGAAGAACACTGAACAGTCCGACCACGTCGCCCCCGGCTTTCCTGTCCGTCTGACAGACGCCCGCTGGAATGATGAACTCTGCTGAGAGGATGGAGGGTATACGTGACCCCGACACGTACTTAAAGATCCTCCTCGGCTGTTTCTGGAAAACGGGTAGACATGCACGCGTGTTCATGCACAGCCCCCCCCACACACACACACTAAAACCCTGTCTGGGGGTATACACTATACACAGCTGTGGACCTTGGGGGAGGGGGGGGGTTACTCATCAACGACTTCTCACTGTGGTATTTTAGAGGCAGATGAGAAATCACCACTTCAATTCAGCACCCACTTAATTAGCCACCTGTCGAGTAAAGACACGAGTGTCAATGTGAAGACGTGTGTGTGTGTGTGTGCTTTTCCTGTAATTACCTAGATACTGCCTCACCCTATCTCCACCCGTCTGGTGAAAACGTGATCTATTGCAGCATGATGTCTTTACACATGATAGCCACATCATATCTATCTACCTTCTATTCAACACTTAGGCTTGGCCCAACCATCCCTTCTCTTCTGACCTTTCTCTCCCCGTCTTCCCCCTCCCTCCTATTGGTGACGTATCATATCCTTGTTTGTGACCGATAGGCCGGTACAGTGATGGATAATCATCGGTGCAAACCAAAACAAAAAAGGCAGGAGAGCCACTCTATCTGGTGATTGTGTCCCTACAATGAAATAGGTTAACTGGATTTAACTCATCATACTGTACAGGAGACGTGTAGTGATGGTGCCCATGGCACGGCTAGGGGGTCGGGACACTTCAACAGGCTTTTCTGGTGGAGCCGCGGATCGAGCCAGAACCTTTCGATTCCTAGACATCCTGCTCTGCCCACTGAGTCGTGCCTCCTGAGCAAGAGGTCTGCAAGCTGCCGCTGACCCTGATGACCCTGATGAAAACAAGTGTAGGCCTCAACGCAACGCATTGGTCATTTAAAATACACATTGTCATGCAAATGTGGATTGCTGGTTCAGTCCCCTGTTCCTTCAGAAAGTGTGTTGAAGTGTCCATGAGCAAGACACTGAACCCCTAAATGCTCGAGCCCTGTGATGGAAAGGCAACCTGTCTAGTGGTACCCCACCTTTCACCCAATGAGCACTGGAGTAGGCTCCAGCTGGACTCCGCAACCCAACTTCAGATAAGCGGTTGATGACGGATGGATGGATGGACCACAGTCAACCCATCCAACGAACACATTCACCAGATGGAATAAGCGCATTGCAGCGGCGGTATCATAGACATCCATAAGTGACCAGACACAGACCCAGCAGCAGTTCTTCTCCATGCTCATCTCATCAACATGGCGTCAGGTATTAATGGGAGCCCAACGACTGCACTGGTTGCCTCACTGTTGTACAAGCCACTGCGGCTCAGCGCTCTCCTCTCTGGGGGGGCTTCAGCTTCAACACATGGCAGGTTCTTAAGCCTTCATCAGCGACAACGCGTTTCATACTCAAAGCGGGAAGTTGAGAGTACAGTCGTATGTATTTTTACTCGGCATATGTTCCGCGAGTGGGCAAACCTGTAGCACGCCGGCTGACAGTGCAGATGACACGTGGGTGTTTTAGTGGCATCTGGCGATTAAGAGACACATTACAGCCATAATGAACCCGCCATCCCACACCCCTCTGCACTTTGAGGAATCAACACGCTTATGAGCTTGTACTTCCTAATTTAAGCTCTCCCAAGTGCTCAAGAACAAGAGATCGTTCTAACCCAGTGCATTAGGCTACTGGCATTTTATACACAGTCTGGGGAAAGAGCCAAATGGAAAAAAATCCCAGACATCTCTGAGAGTATATCAAATCCTGAGAGACCAGTACTTTAAACCTCAAAAGGAGGACATATCTGGGAAAAGGAGAACATCCCGTCAGACTACCATATCTATTTCTCAATACACACCAGTGGCAAGGTTCCCGGGTTGCTCAGGCAACCTCTGCACACTAAAGACAGCTCTTTAGTGTGTTTTTGCCAATGTGGGTTTGTCCTAACGGGCTACCGTCGGAACGGGGCAGCGCCAAACAGCAACCTGCAAACATCCGGTCTCAAGTACTCTCTGGCTGCTACTGAGGCTGATTTCTGGTTCATAAATCCATCCGTCCGTCCGTCGTCAACCACTTATCCGAAGTCAGGTGATTGGGGTGATGGAGGCTATCTCCGTGCTTATTGGGTGAAAGGCAGGGAAAAGAAATCCTAGACAGGTCGCCAGTTCATCGCCTAGCGGTAAAGGGAACGGTGTCTTGCTCAAGGACACTTCCACACGCTTCTCTCCAGGTGCTCAGATTGAACCTGCAACCGTCCAATCATGAGACAACTGCTCTACCCACTGAGATATGCTATCCCAATAAGAAAACATCCGTTCAGTGCAAATTAAACGACCGACCACCACTAGAGGTGGCATAGCTTGGGAGGTAGGAGAGTCATTTAGCGATCGGAGGATTGGTGGTTTGATCCCGGACCCCCGCAGAAGGCTTGTATAAGTGTCCTGTAGCAAGAGACTGTTCCCCTAAATGCTCCCTGAGTGCTGCAGCTGCTCACTGCTCCTATCCAATAAGATGGCTTAGATGCAGAGCACATTTTGTTATATGTATGTACAACGACAAATACATGGTTTTGTCTTCTTCTGCTTTCTATTATTATTCAATGACAAAGTCGTCTTTTTCTTCTTATTCTAAGGAGCATCTCAAATTTAATGTCAATCATGTTATGTGTACCCAGTCCTAAGAAAATAGCCACCTCTATAAATAATTCCCCACTAAGCAATTCAGCCCTCTGCAACAGTGTTGGGGTAACTAAGAGTTTTGCTGTATTTCTTTTTCTTTTTGCCTGCATGGATTAACAACTGCAACACGTTTCACTGTCTTCAATTCATTAGTACATTAGACGGAGGTGGTTATGCCAGGGGGCCATTGTTCCTTTTGGAAATAGAGACCTTTGGGATGGCAAAGCTCAGAGGGCAGAGCGGTCGTCTGGCAATCGGAAGATTACAGGATCGATCCACGGTCCTGCAGAAAGCATGTCGAGGTGTCCTTGAGCAAGACACTTAAACTCTAACTGCTCCCTCTGCGCCATATGTTGGCAGCTCACTGCTCCTATACAATAGGATGGGTTAAAATGCAGAGAAATCCATATTTCCCCTTGTGGGACTGATAAGGGAATCTAATTAATTTTAATAATTATAAACACTTCACCTAGAGTAAAACAGTGCTTCACAATGTCAGTGCAACCAAGAGATTTGCTGGGAAAAAAAAGTCTATGCATATATTATCAATAACAAAATGAATTCTGACGGTCACAAAAGGCAAAAGTCGTGCACATGAACGGAGCTGGTTTGCAGGAATGGGTTATTAGAAGGATGGAGGAAGCAGAGCAAGGGGAGGACTGGATGTTTTGGAGGTTCGGTGTCGAAATTGTTCACATCTCCAAAGTTAGTAGCTTTAAACAATGGTCCCACTGGACTGTGTTGAAACCCAGACCGACACTTTAACGAGGAGGGTGTTAATTGAAAAGCAAACCAGTTCTTTGACGGTAAAAAAAAAGAAAAAAAATCGACCCTCGCAACAAAAATCAAAAATCAAAAACACAAAAAAGGGCAAATTGGAATGGAAAGGTCACGGATCCAAAACACACCCTCTACTCTAAGTGTCACAGCTACTCCCCACGTTGTGGGGTGGACATGGACTCAGATAGAGCTGGGGGTTTATTCTTCACACAACCACAGTATTTCGCCTGCCACTCAGCATGAACAGCTTTGAAGAAATCCTCTCTCAGGGTGTCCGTCTTTATCCTCATTCCCTTGGCTCTGCGTTTCTTAATTGCATGGCCTTTTGTTTATAATCCCACCACTCTCTGACTGACAACTTCGTGTACCACCTTAAAATCTAGCCGTTCGGAAAAGATATGAACGACTTTCCTGCTCCACCAGATCAGACAATGAGAAGTACGAACTAGTTCGTCGGAAGTCTGTGGCCAAGCCTGTCGAAGATAAGGAGGAAAAAAACCTGCTGGCCTGGCTCCTCTTTCTGAATGTAGGAGTCTGAGGAGTGGGGGCATGAGTCAGTAAGCTTGTTTTAATCATCACCACTCAGCAATCCAGGCGGATAATTAATAGGCATGTTATTCTCCAGGAACACGTAAATATCCCAGCTTCTCTTTGACCTTTGGCACGATGGCGTAGCCTACAGCACTGTTGCCCCTCAGCAAGAGGGTACTGGGCTTAAATCTCCTCCCAGGTTCGTACTGTGTGGGTTTCCTATCGGAGCTCAGGTATTCGCCCACCATCGACAAGACATGCTACAGAAGTGAATTAACTTGAAGCTATAATCTGGAGCACTGCATCGAATGGTGACGTTAATGTTGAAAGCTGCACGTGGTGCGTTCGATGCCCTGCAGGGGTCATCTGTAAGGCTCTCCCCTGATGAAAGTTAACTATTGCTTGTTCTTTTGTTTTTATTGGGATGGGATGGGAAAGACAAAAAAAATATGATTTTCATGAAATAGACAGGAAGCATTAATAATCCGATTCGATTCCCGTCTCTCTCATTCCATCGAAAAGCAAAGCAGTCAGTCGAGCATCATGACACGTTGATGAGATCAGTTGTCCTTTTCCTGTCCATCATGGGTTTGAGCAACACGGTGCAGTGAAAGCCAGAACTGAGATGCTCATCATTGGCTAATGCAGATACTAAGCTAATAAGCCTCAGCTAATGATAGTTAGGTTGTTGTTGGACTGGAGGTGATCCCAGCGGAGGCTCAATAGTTCACCAGGAAGAGTCAGCATAGGGGTTCATCATGACTCACTGCACCACTGGGAAACTGGGCCTCCAGTATCTTTCAGGCAAACGTGTCTATTCTTAGAAACTTTTCCATCATTTTCAACTTAATCCACAGAAAATTGATCCATTCATTGTTCTTTGGCTCTTTGAAGAGGGGTTTTTTGTCAATTCTTCATAATATCTGTCTATGGTAGAGTCCATATTTCAGAAATTGACGAGCCAGAAGCTGTGGGTTTGAACCCACTGTGGAGTGCTAGGAAGGGTATCCACCTTAATCCCCCTCGGTCCATCCAAGTCCCTCATCCACCCCACAAAGTGGAGACTAAAGGTGACACAGAGAAGGGCTCTCTCTCTCTCTCTCTCTCTCTCTCTCTCTCTCTCTCTCTCTCTCTCTCTCTCTCTCTCTCTCTCTCTCTCTCTCTCTCTCTCTCTCTCTCTCTCTCTCTCTCTCTCTCTCTCTCTCTCTCTCTCTCTCTCTGTCTCTCTCCCTGTCTCTCTCCCTCCCTCTCTCTCTCTCTCTCTCTCTCTCTCTCTCTCTCTCTCTCTGTCTCCCTCCCTCTCTCTCTCTCTCTCTCTCTCTCTCTCTCTCTCTGTCTCCCTCCCTCTCTGTCTCTCTCTCTCTCTCTGTCTCCCTCCCTCTCTGTCTCTCTCTCTCTCTCTCTCTCTCTCTCTCTCTGTCTGTCTCCCCCCTCTCTGTCTCTCTCTCTCTGTCTCTCTCTCTGTCTGTCTCCCTCCCTCTCTGTCTCTCTCTCTCTCTCTCTGTCTGTCTGTCTGTCTCCCCCCTCTCTGTCTCTCTCTCTCTGTCTCTCTCTCTGTCTCTCTCCCTCCTTCTCTCCCCCTCTCTCTCTCTCTCTCTCTCTCTCTGTCTGTCTGTCTGTCTCCCCCCTCTCTGTCGCTCTCTCTCTGTCTCTCTCTCTGTCTGTCTCCCTCCCTCTCTGTCTCTCTCTCTCTCTCTGTCTCCCTCCCTCTCTGTCTCTCTCTCTCTGTCTGTCTCTCTCCCTCTCCGTCTCTCCTTCTCTCTCTCTCTCTCTCCTCCCCCTCCCTCTCTCTCTCCCCCCTCTCTGTCTCTCTCTCTCTGTCTCTCTCTCTCTGTCTGTCTCCCTCCCTCTCTGTCTCTCTCTCTCTGTCTCTCTCTCTGTCTGTCTCCCTCCCTCTCTGTCTCTCTCTCTGTCTCTCTCTCTCTGTCTGTCTCC
>OMLC01037119.1:0-10689 GCA_900302585.1 Regalecus glesne
TGCATATACAAGAGCTGTAAGCAATAGTAATCTACGGTCGCCGACTGACAATGTTTGTTCTCTGAAGTCATGTCAATGAGGGAGGGGAAACCCAGACTGGCAACAACACTATGCAGAGCTGCACACCCAAATTGGCAGCAACACATAATACACCGAACCGTACACACTCTCTGTCCCTTAATAAGACTGTCAACATCAATTTTCTCCATTTAAAGCAGAGAAATGAACCTACGTGTAAAACCCAACGTGAGGGCCCATAACACGTGAATAACCAAATAGTGTTTGTCCACAAAGGTTCAATTACTTTCCCTGCATCGTCCATGGAGGACACTGAGCCCGCAGCGATGGACGTGCTACACATCCCTTTGCAAAGCATGGCCGCTCCTCCACCACGTCTTGTAGTACACACCTGCTCTGCAGGGACCTGGCACGGCCTGGACATTCATAAGGGAAGCCACGGGCTCAAGCTATAAGGTACAAGCTGTTTAATGACCCAGAAAAACTCATTCTGAGTCCAACACCGCGGACAAAAATAAATAGATAAATGAAATGAAAATGGAATTGCCTTGATTAGAAGTGCGCCCTTCCACTCCATCTTCACATCTGCTGAAGGGGCGACTGCAGCAGAGCCAAGAGGAGGGTCAGAATGAGCTAATCTGCCTTTAAGGTGGCCATGGTGACGTGAGGATGACGAGAGGCTGCTGCCATGCATTTTGGAATAAAAAGGAAGAGAGCACAGGAGAAAAACAACACCCAGCTTCAGTGTGGAAACTTGAGAAAGTTTCAGTTGGCGGTTGTTGTTAAAGCCGGTGTTGAACATCAGCAGACATTGTTAATAGGACATGTGGGGATTTCAGTGTGAAAATCTGATCCTGTCACTGTTTTAAAGGTAAATCCCCTGTCAGATGGACCGGTCAGTCCGGTCAGAACACGCGACGGGCTACCAAGTTCCCCACACACTGACTCTGCATTTGTGGAAGTGAAGAGCGAGTTTGACAGGGGTATATCTATGTCACGGATGGGGCGGTATAGCTCAAGAGGTAGGCTGGTCATCTAGTAGTCAGATTCAATCCCTGGATCTTTCAGAAAGTGTGTCAGGGTGTCCTTGAGCAAGGCACTGAACCCCTAACTGATCAAGCCCTAAGATGGAAGGGTGACTGGTCCGAGGTGTTTCCCCACCTTTCACCCAATGAGCACTGGGATAGGCTCCAGCATGACCCCGGGACCTGACTTTGGATAAGCGGTTGACCGTGGATGGTAGATTGGACGGATGTGGTTCACAACAGTGTCCTATCAACATGTGGCACACTCAGCACAGCCATTCACTGAATCTAAAACTCCAAATTCCACATAAAGTGGCCATTCCTAACCAAGCGGTGCAGCCTCTCTGCTCGACTGAAGGACTCGGGCTGAAGAAGCCTTGCTCAAGGGCTCCTTGAAGGGGTAGCATGTGTGTGTGCACGTCTGTCAATCAACACTTGCACTCCACCTGACTTCCCTGGCTGGTCCAGAGATTCTAAACCAACATCTCTGGCCAACGAGCTGACCCTGAGAACGAGCAGGCCGCCGCTCCCGAACGTAATTTAAGACACTCAGCCAACAGAAAGCGGAGGTAGAGCAGGTCATCTAGCGATTGGAAGGTCACTGATTCAGAAACTGTGCTGAAGTGCCCTTGAGCAAGACACTGAACCCCTGACTGCTCCCCGGGCACTGCAGCTGCTCACTGCTCCCACACAACAGGATAGGTTAAACGCAAAGGGCAGATTTCATTGTAAGCACGTAGAACGACAAACGAACAAAGCTTCTAAAAGTATTACGAGCATTGAACCCCTGCACGCGGCACGCGGGGCGTGCAGCTGCTTATCAGATGCTGATATAGTCCTCGTATCAAAAGCTCTGCAACAGTTACGAAAACACCGAAATGTGAAATCAAATCAATCCAACGAGCCGTTGCGTGGACATGACCAGCGGTGTCTTCGTGAAAAGGGGGCGCGGATATCACAATAACAGATTTGGCCCTTGAGAGGAAATTAAACTAACAAGAAATGGTTGCAGTAGTGCTGGTTGCAGCAGCATGTGCACCGCGGTGATCAGACAGGTGTTTTGACATCTCCCTCGCTCCTCTTCGGGGAAACATCTGGCACAGCTGCCAGGGCAAAACGTAACGGTATCATGCATGCTGTCTGCAGCCAGGACCCGAGCATGAAAAACAAGCAACTAGCCGCAGACTTCAGTCCGTTAGAGCACATTTACGCGTGTGGATTTTCTGGAGGTGGCGTCGACTCTATTTCCAATATACTCTTATCTTGGAGGTTGTGCACCGGAGAGGATCTGAGGCCATCTGAGGAATCTAGGAATCTAGAATTTGACTCACTCGGTGCCACTGTTAGAGCAGCGACTGAGCTGTTCCATCGTTCACTGCTGTGGTTGTATGTGCAGGTTTGCCTCTGAAAGGCCGAGCCTGAGTGTAAATAGACTGTTGGTGGGGCTTTCTGAAAACACATAAACAAATAAATAAATATATAAATACACAAATAAACAATAAATAAACAAATAGATAAATAAATAGACAAACAAATAAATACGTAAATAAATAAACAAACAAACAAACACTCCTCTACCGTATCAGTGCCCATGCTAATCACTGAATGGCACTGAATCACCACGTTACTTATCTAAATAACTATTATTGTTGTCAAGTTGTTGTTTATCTGCCACACAACCAAGACTGGCGACTACTGTTCTCTGCAGTCAACCCGTCCTGTTGTATCAGAGCAGTGAGCACAACCATGGCACAGCAGCCAGGGAGCAGTTAGAGGTTCAGCGTCTTGCTCAAGGACACCTCGACACCCTCTCTGCAGGGTCCAGAGATAGAACCACCACCAAGAACCACTAGACAACCACCCAGGCTCCTGGGCTAGGCCGCGTCCTATGTGCATGTGCATAACGTGCCACACACATGAGTGAAGGAGTAGAAATGATCAAGGTTGAATGAATGATGGTGCAATTAAATAGCAGACATGACAGTTGAGCCGGTAAATGAGACAACATGCTGTATAGTCAATAAATAAACATGCCAATGACAAGACGTCAGTCTACAGGTGGTTTAAGTGGATTGTGAGCAGGGCTACAGTTATAATTGACAGCACATAGACTGTAAATGGAATAGGCTTTTACAGCGTCGTACCACTAGGAACGGGAGCTAGCCCAGTGATAGAGCACGCCTCAGGAACGGGCGAAACAGAAGCTGCGGGTTCGAACCCACCGCAGGGCACCGGAAAGGGCAGCCAACCTTATTCCCCCAAGCTCTATCGAAGTCCATGTTCAACCCCACAACATGGGGACTGATCATGGCACGTACAACGGACCTCTCAGTTTCATAGCACCATGAGCCTTGGGTGCATGCATGTGTGTGCATGTGTATGTGTGCATGTGTGGGTGCATGTATGCGTCCGTGCACGTTCTTGGATAAATAGAGAAAGAATGGTCGTCTGACAGCGGAGAAAGGGATTTTAGAAGACTCCTGGCGAAGAAATTAATCGACAACCATAAAAGAGCGACAAAAAGATGCTTACTTTTGCAACGTCAGAAAGGACAAATTCTTTAACCGGTTGCAAGGAACAATTACTAAAATAATTGGGCCTTCAATGGAAAGACTGATTGTATAAAAGCTGTTTTCTGTGGAGAATCCATTAAGGGAAGCCATTTTTCTGCCCACTTGACGTACTGTTTTTATTAATATCTACTCCCAAAGATGCATGATTCTGAGCTTTTTCAGTATTCCATCATTGCCCCGTGTGATGTACTATGCAGCGAGGGAGAAAGCCATCATCTGCACCGCATAGATCTCAAGCATTGATTTACAGCGCTTAATTTTTTCTCCTATTTTACATTTATTTCCCTTCGGACGAGGTTACAAGGTTCCTTCATCCCACTTAAGGAAATACACAAAAACGCACGGGCAGCCGCCGTGCGTTGTGTGGGCAAAACTGTAAAACTTAATACCATATACAATGTTAATGTGATACGGTGGCTGCTGCTTCCCCGTGCATCGTCTGGCTCCGACAGCAGGGTGTCTTCTTTAAATTCACTGAGCTTAATTAGCACCTATTCAGAACATGCTCCTCACACTGGGAGGAGATGTGGTGGCTGGGAGGCTTGTGAAGGTTATCTCTCCGACAAGCTGCTCAGACACTACAGGCCCCGTTTGCAGGCAGCCCCTGTGCTGCTTCGGGCACGTCATGCTCTGTCATTCTCAACCTGATTTTATTCCGCCTCATTTTAGGGAAGCCGCGGAATAAAATCCCTCAGCCGGATCCTGTTCTGGGGTACATGATGGACTCCGTCCACGGGTTCCATGTGAAAAGACCAAGCACCCAGATGATTGATTCAGCATCTCTGGTGCCGTGATCAGGGGTTGCAGGGTGGAGTGTTGTTGAAAATCACACCGTCGTGTCAGCCGCATGATGAGGCACCTGAACACAGCCCGTGTGAGCGGCCCGTAGCCATCTTGAGTCCCCCTTCTGTTGTGCTGAGGGGACAGAGCCACCGCCATCTGTTTCCCATCCTCCCCAGTCCCCCACCCGTGGACGCAGTCTCCAATGCCCTCTAATCCAGCGGACTCGCTTTGCTTTCCGTCTCTCCCTGTAGGTCACAGAGCGCTCGAGTACAATAGTCGGAGCAGCGTCACTCCAGGCCTCCCACCCCACCGGATGCGACGCTACAGCACGTGAGGTGCGCGGTCAGGAAAATACGGAATACTCAGTGACCTGTTCAGGAAATCCCAAATAGATGGGAATGTTTTGATGCGTTTTTGAAACGCGGTGAAAGACGCATGCCGGCAACTGCCGTGCGTTGATTTGTTTCCCAGGCTGGAGTAAATTACTGACCCGATCCTGCTTCCTGACCGCCACACAACATGCTCCCAGAAAACCTCGGGGATGATCGACGCGGGGATGTGCATCATGGAGCATTATGTAAATGCGAGGAGAGAGAGTCGTCGTCTGAGGAGAAAAAAGCTTTATTTATGTGTCCTACATCTCAACTTCCATTTCAATCACCCCCCCCTTCCCCTCCCTTAAAGATGGCACAGGGAGCAGTGCTTCAGGGCAGTCATTTCCTACCGTGACTGACACCCTCCGCCACCGCCCCCCGACCAGGATGCTTCACACACCACCCGGGGGGCCCGTGTAGAATTAGCTTCAAAAGTAGGGCACGGATAATTGTCTGGACAAGAAAGTGTATCAGTGCTTTGTCACGTTCAAGTTCCTGCCGCTCAAACCTCGTACGCCTAATCCCGGGGACCACCTCGTGCTGCAGGGGCCGAGCATCCCTCCTTTTCTGACTTATTCTCCACCGCCGGTGCGCACATGCTAATGCAGCCCTCAGCCCAAGGCGGCTGAATATAATTAATATGTATGAAAGGAGAAAAAGGAAAGAGAAGAGGTGTTTTTGATTAATTGTTCCTCTGCGTTACCTTTATCATATTAATAACCAGGAGGATTAAGAAGGTCAGGACTGACCTGTTAGACATTAAAATTTCATAGCAATACTACGTATAGCTGACAGTAAAAAGACAGTAAGCATACACACGCAGGCTCTCATGCTGGCCCGGATATAAATTACTCACACGGCATGACAACAACCAAATCTGAGAAGTGTGCTGGGATGCCATTAATAATAAACAGGCAGGATCCCATTTATTAGAATAGTGAAAAGTCATGTTTTCTGCGATGTGACCTATTTCAAAAGTGCATCTGCGGGGATACGGGAGAGCGTCCGGGTGCTTGTGTGTGAGAAGGCTCCCAAGGTCCCCACGGGGAGTAGGCGCGGCTGCACGGCTCTCACACAGCTGAATAGACCCCTCATCCTGCTGGGACCCAGCACAAGGCATAAATAGCATGGGGGGGGGTATTTGGGAACTGGCTTTACTCAAGCTAGATCTCCCTTCCCGACGTGTCTACTTCCTCCTTATCCTGTAAGGATCGAGGGTTTTATTAACCATGAAAATGTTCCGTATATTTTTATGCTTTGAGCCATAAAATGTAATGAAAGGGGAACACCCCACGGTGCATAAAAAATGTTCCGATTTTAGCACGGCGCCGTAGAATCTGGCTGATAAGGGGCTAAAGGGTCCCTTTTTATCTTTTGATTCTTGCATTAACCTTCCATTAAAAATTATCTATGTTATCATCACCCCGGATTTAAGATAATAAATTCCAGCTTTATGAGCCATCTTGGAGGAGAATTATCCTGATGTTATAGTTTAAGTAACATATGTTCCAATTTAGTGACATCTACTGGATTTGACGCGGCATCAGCCATCCGTTCACATCATCATCATTCTGTGGTATGAGATTCCTTGCAATAAGCTGAACCTTGGGTTTTGGTGATCAAGCAGCACATGAAGCTAGAAATGAACAGACTGGAGTATGTGGAACAAAGCGCACCCTCATCTCCTTCTCTCTCCATCCTGTCAGACGATACTGAATAGAATGTAGGATATGGAATTGTTTTAGGTGCTATGTGACCAAGGCCAATAGAATTTGTTCTCTCTGTTTAACCCATCCTATTGTCTCGGAGCAGCGAGTGTAGCTGCTGTGCAGCACTCGGATAGCGGTTAGGGGTTCAGCGTCTTGCTCAAGGACACCTCGACACATTAAACCACCAATCCCTGATTACTAGAGGGCCGCCCCACCCCCTGAGCTATGCTGCCCCTGGAGAGAAAACAATGATGATGATGATGATGAAGAGCGGCAGGATGCAAAATATCCATTTTGCACGTCATTTAACATGGGTCTTAACTTTTTAATAAATCTAACATGTTAAAACGTGCATCGATTTTAAATACATCTTGCCCCTCCATAGTGCAGTAAGGGCACATGGGCAAACTGGCAGGTAAGAAAGTGTAAAAGGCCCACTGACTTGCATCTGCCCTCAGACTTCTGTGGAAGAACGTCCATCACTTTAACAGGGCATCTCAACTACGAGTACCTCCCTCTGATTGGCCACTAGGTGACTACATAGGTTACAAGTCCGCTAGCATAGGAAGAGTGATAAACCCTCTGCCTTTGACAGATGGATTTGTGATGTCATGTTTTTCCTTAGGATTGAAAAATGAGATGCACAGTAAATGGATCAACGAGGAAGTTTGATGTTATGTGGCACAACTAACAATGCACCTTGGCTGTTGGCTGAATAGCTGTTGTATGAGGACTAACTGCTCTGAGGGCTTTTGTGGACTTTTATGGAATGTAGGTTTTGTTTCATTTGTTTTTTTATTTGTTGCTGTTTTATTATTATTATTATTATTCATTATTATTATTATCATTATTATTTTCTGTATTTGTGTCTACTGTCTTTGTGTATGTGTCTGAAAGCACAATAAAAACACATGGACAAAAAATAAGATGCGGACCATTTTCCAACACTTAGGTTTTACGTTGTATGAATGGTTCTCACATTTTAAGTGTGGGTGTTTTTCCCTTGATAAAAACTTGAGTTGTCGAACTGTAAATAAGACCATGTTGGACATGCAACCGAGGAGAGGCAAAGGCCAGCGTGGCTCCCAGGGCTTAATTCTGCAGGATTGGGAAATGATGCTTGGTTTGGAACCGGATTGGAACGATGGGATATCCTCTGTGGTTGTAGGAGACGGGTTGGAGTCTGAGGTTGACAAATACAGATGTTCATCTAATTTCCAAAGGTTAACGCTTTGGAGAAGTCAAAGTTATAGACAGGGAGTCTCATTCCTGAGAATGAAAGGTCCATTTTTACATGGTATGACTAGTCCCCACATTGTGGGGGTGCACACAGACTTAAATGGAGCTTGGGGGGACTAAGGCTGGATGCCCGTCCTGATTCCCTGCGGTGGGTTTGAACCTGCAACATCTGGCTCATCATTTCCCGGAGCGTGCACTCTACCACAAAGCTACAATGACCATAATCGATATCCAGGATTAATTTCAGCTTCACCTTATTATAAATCTAGGCAAATAAACATTGTCTACCATGTAGCAATTAATGATTTCATTGCTGAAAGTGCACAAAACTAGCAGAATACTTTTCATTCCACTTCCTTGTCATTGACATGCTGGATATTTATTGTGCTGCTTCTGTCACAGAGACGCGTCACGGGAGTGTCATGGAGAAAAATCAGATTTACAGCCATGATGTCTGATGCCTCGACCTGTACCGGGCGACCGGTGGCCGAGGCTTAGGAGAGCTTTGCAGAGAACAGGAGGAGCAGGAGGAGGAGGAGGCACCGGGTCAGAAATGACCCCTGTCTGGTCAGCTGCCGCAATAACCCGAATAGATGTCTCGCCTGCGACAATTAAACCCTCCCCGATTACGTCTCTCTCACCATCAACTCGAAACTTTCACTTAATAACCGCTAACATGGTCCTTCATCTTAACCCCAAGGTCCAGCCTCCAGCAGCCGGGCGGTGCGGAGATTTATGTCCGCTTCCTTTAGTGACTTCCTTGGGACTTTGTGTCATCTCCGCATTTCGGAGCGCTGAAATGATGGTGGGCTTCTTTTCAAGCCACATTATGAAAAAGTGCATCTTCTGGATTCGCAGGGCAAATAGTTTATACGGGTAATGCAAAATGGCCGAGAGAGTCCCTGGCCTCCCGTGACTGTGATGGAAGTCTGTACGGGAGGCTGGAAAGAGCTTCACCACATTAAGACTCCAGTCAAAGGGGAGAGGTCCGCTGTACATGTCACAACTAGTCCCCATGCTTTTGGGGTGGACGCGGACTTGGGTGGAGCTTGGGGGGATTAAGGCCGGATGCCCTTCCTGACGCTGTGTGGTGGGTTCAAACCTGCAACATCTGGCTCATTAGTTCCCAAAGTGCACGTTCTATGCTCAGCTACCATGAACCAAAGATGAATGCTGAATTTAATTTCTCATCACTTGTGTTTTACTCCCATTTTATCATCATCTATCCATCAATTCTCAACTGCTTATCTGAAATAGGGTTGAGGGGGAACTGGAGGCCATCTCTGTTCTCATTGGGTGATTAAAGTAGTCCCATGAACTAAAATAGTTCCCATAACCAGTATTTGTGTGAACATTACAATTCATCATTTGCAGCATTGATGTCAATCTAAGCATAACAGAAAAAAATAATATTCATATCTATCTGATGGAAAACATAACCTTTAACTGATAATTAACCCATTAGTTACTACATAGGTCTTTGCACCCATTACACTTAGCAACACCGCCACTCTCCGGTCGTTTCCAATACGGTTAGCAAGGCAACATTGTTCCAGTCTCTCAATATATGTCCCATTTCTCCAGACTAATATCAAATACATCCACTCCTCCGATAGAAACAGCTATGATCTCGTTTTAATTTTAGTCTCTTTTCCTCTACTTGTCTACTTGTAAATTACTCACGTCGTGGTTCCACTCGATCCACCGTTGCAGAGGGTGAGCCATCTTGCTAGCAAAGAAGTAAACCAGGTTGACTTGCCGACGGAAAACTTCCATTATAGCTTCCACTCAAGAGATGTCTTCCTTAAAATCCCATCCTCGTCGCCAATTCAGTTGTGTATTACACTTTCACGACGAACATTAATTAAACACCGTAAAGTTAATCATAGTCTATAATGGATTTTTGTTATAGACACGTAGCATTGCGTTTGTTTTCTCCGCTAAAGGTCTACTGGTCTGGTGGAATGTATCAATGCGCCGCTCAGTAACACCACCTCAAGGTAACATGCGCATGACAAAAAAGTAGTCCCATGAACTTTAAATGAAACAGTTCCCATAACCAGTATTTATGTGATCATAACACTTCTGATCATCAGATCAGATCACCCACCAAGCCATGTGGCCAAATTTGATCTCCATCATAACGATAATAATATTTATAATTATCTTATAATAATGATAACAATTTAACCCATCCTATTATATAGGAGCAGAGAGCAGCTGCAGCACCTGGAGATCAACTCCTTCTTTTCCTACTGCCTTGCTCAGGGGTACAGGCAGGACTATTAACCTTAACATGCATGTCTCTATGATGGTGGGAGGAAACCAGAGTATCCAGATAAAACCCACACAGACACGGGGAGAACCTGCAAACCCCACACAGAGAGGACTTGAGGTGGGATTCAAACCCACGGCCTCATGACTGAGCGGTAAAAGTGCCAACCGCTGCGCCGCTCAAAACACACCAGGGTAAGTGTTGGCCTTCTAATGAAATACCAGAATGAAATCAGCGGTCACAGAACCATCAGTCCCCTCCCTCGGAATACAGCGAAGACGTCCACGGTGGAAACTAGACAAAGAGGCTGCCCGCGGCCCACGGCGAGCTGCGACCGCCGTGAAACAATGGAGCCCGCGCGGTTTGGCTGTTGAGATGGGGGGGGGAATCACAATGCGTGTAAATGTTTCCTGGGGTGGCTCCAAGCTGGTGTTTGCTCCAAGACCAACATTGCCTTGCATAAGAAATTCACCCTTCACAGCTCACGCCTCTGAATCATACACCTGTTTGGTTTCAGCGTGCCAGTCTCCCTCACTCGCTCCCTGCTCAGCCATGTGAACAGAGCGCAGGTTGTCCACAATGCTGCCCTCAGGCCCCGCAATGTGTTCATAGCCTGGCTGGCAGGAGCGGGCGGGCAAGCGGGCACAGAGTGTGTGTGTGTGTGTGTGGGGGGGGTGCATTAATTATGAGGTG
>OMLC01037121.1:0-12397 GCA_900302585.1 Regalecus glesne
CATAACCAAAAGATTGATGAATTAAAAAGTAGTGATAATACCAGTGAAGATAAAAGACCATACAGGAAGTCCAACAAAGTGTCTCCATTTCAAACATCAGGGCGGGGTGTGTGTGGTTGCTGTACCTCCCCAATAGGTCCCTCCAAGGACAAATTCTTCTTCTGAGCATCCCAATTTTCACAGCACCACCAGCAGAAATGGCCCTGCCACACATCCCCACCCCATCCCGCTCCTCCACCCACCATGGCTAGAAAGGATTTAGTGTCTCTCTCTTTCTCTCTCCCTCTCTCTCAAGGACACTCCAGCAAGGCAGATGCTTACTGTCGCACTGAATTGCACCCAGACCTTCCTGATGAAGGATGCGCTTCTTAATCACTTCACCAGCCCTCCTGCCACCCCAAGAAAAGATCAACTCATTTCCTCTTCAAGCAGCACATGCAAAGGTAACGCTAACGGTAAAGCGCTCTCAGGGTAAAGAGGACCGGAGCCTTCGGGGCATCTCCATGTTAATCAGCGGTAGGTGAAATTTGAAGGCAAAAGGGTGTGTACGTGTGTTTGATGGGGCTATAAGGGTACTGCATGCAGTACCTTAAGATACTCTGCATTCAAAATCAGCATCTTTAATAAAATCATCAACGGATTCCTGGCGTGCTCTCCAGAGAATTAATACTCCTGTTCACACGGGCACACATACACACAATGCACATGCTCAAATGCACACACACACAAATACACACATATTGTACACACGTCCACATACTTGAATGATTTCATTTCCCAGTCCAAGGACAAAACCTCTTAAAGAAGGAGGCGTTTGCAGCTTTTGTAAGACCTGATTTTGCACGTCAGCCTGACAGCCACGTCGCACTCATTCCAAAGAAAATGGGATAGATGTGATAGGGAAATCACTGAAAAGGGCTTGACAAGGGCAGGGGAGGGAGTCAACGTCATAAAACAAGAAGGTCCATTTAGAAAAACAACAATAAAACAGAATAGAAATTGGCAAAACACAAAAAAGAGGCTGAAGACACACGTCATTGAGGAAGACAAGCATACATTATATGCTTAATAAAGCTAGTGCTGTGCTTAACCAAGGGTACAAAAAACAATGCCTCCACATCACTCGGACCCTGCCAAGAAGTGATAATAACAGCAGCCTGCCAAGTTTGGGTTACTTCTCATCTGAACAGTCTTTTAAAGGCTCCACTTTTGCTTTTTTTGGGGGGGGGGGCTAGATGGCTCAGGAGGTGGCGCGAGTAATCTGATTATTGGAAGGTAGCTGGTTTGATCCCCGACTCCTTCAGAAAGGATTTTGAAGTATCCTTGAGCAAGACACTGAACCAAAAACTGCTCCACAGGCACTGCAGCTTCACACTGTTCCTTTTGAGTTAAATGCAGACGATACATTCCATTGGAATACACGACTGAATAACCGGACTTTCCTTCCTTTTTGCACAGGGCATGAGCTTGGCCTGAATGAACAAGAAGAATTTGATCTAGAGTGTTTGGTTTTCCCAGAAGCTATGTGAATTAAAATATCTCATTGTGCCAACTTGGTTCCTGACTCGGCCTTCCATTAAAAACTAGCCAGTTTCATAGTGTGACACAGCGAAATGGTATCAACAAACACCAAACCATGCCGCTTTTGTTTGTTTGAGGTGAGTGAAATGCTTCGGTGGTGAGATTAAAACAATCACCCTCATTAGGCTCTCAGAGTTGTTGGCTAAGTAGGTCCCATGATGCCTTTTTCTTTTTTCTAACCTTTATTTATGCAGACGAGTCAGCACTCCTGCTCGCTGCTGCTGATGCTTCATGCAGTTACAAACATAAAGCCACTCAAACCTGATCGGTGGTAAACCACTTTACACTGGCTGTGCCCTTATTTTTCTATGGGGAGAATCATGGCATCCTTCTAGACAGATGTACTCCTTTTGGTGTGCCCCCCCCAACTCAAAATTTCTACCAAGCACCGCACTAAAATTTCTAAGAATCTTAACTTTGACCTCAATTGCTGAGGAATTTCCAAAGTGAGATTGGTGGCATGGTAGCACAGCGGCCACCATTGCCTCACAGCAAGATGGTGCTGGTTTGATTCTCATCCCAGGTCCTTTCTGTGTGAAGTTTTCATGTTCTACCCTGTGTCTGCGTGCGTTTCCTCTGGGCACTCCAGTTTTCTCCCACCATCAAAAAAATGTACTTGCGGGGACTGGAGTTGTGAAATAGTTGGAAGCTGTAATCTGGTGCAACCCATCAAATGGAGACATCAATGTAAAAAGCTGCATATGGCCCATAAAAAAAGATAACAGCTGTGACAAAGCCAGAAGCGACACATGCAAGCACCAGAGGTACAGAGTGACCGAAGAAGTTCACCAAACTTTATAACACAACATTAAAAACATACCAGGATCCCAGCAGGAAAGGTTATGCATGGTGAAATGTCAGCGCTCATATGGAGCTACATGGTTTGTGAATAGCATATAGTTTATGTACTTAGCTAAATCCAACACTAAAGTTAGCTTACCTTATATGACTGCACTTCACTTTGCCTCCACACAAAGTGCCTGCACAGTGTTTTATGGCCTACCTTGCAGAGAGCGAAGAGGACATTTTTTATCATCTGAAGGCAGCCTAACCTGGTACTTCACGAATGAAACTGCAGTCATCTATCATCAGCAATTGGACCAATGCAGGGTTGAGTGCTCTGCTCAAGAGCAACTCAACAAGCAGCGGCTTCCGGACACAAGAGGACTACCTAATTAATATCTCATATGATCAAAGCAATAATTCAAGACAACCTTTGTTTATAAGCTGGCGTGTATTGTTTGGGTGCTCCCATAGGTGAGGGTGGTCAAGAAGGGAGCATGTCTAAGTTCCCTCAGTCTTATTTCATTGAAGTCACCCAATGCTTACTTTAACCTCACCTTAACTGATAGCTAACCAACTCAATAGCTAACCCATAGGGCTGAGGGAACACAGGACTGACCCCTGTCACAGTGACAAGACATGAAACTGGTTCCTAGAGACTCAGGCTGGTAGTCTTGGTCATCCTTTGACCAATAATAAAAAATAAAAAATTAAAATTAAAAAAAAGAGGATTCCCTTATCAGTCCCACAAGGGGAAATTTGGATTTCTCTGCATTTTTGACCCAACCTATTGTATAGGAGCAGTGAGCTGCCAACATATGGCGCTCGGGGAGCAACTAGGGGTTAAGTGTCTTGCTCAAGGACACCTCGACATGCCGCATGCAGGACCGGGGATCGAACCTGCAACCTTCCGATTGCCAGACGACCGCTCTACCAACTGAGCTATGCCCCCTAATTTAACCCTCCCCTAATGTAGGGGAGGGTTCAATTCCTATCTAGACTGAAAGAAGGTTTCTCATTTTGAAGTACTTTTAGCCGTATGAGCCACTTCAGAGAAGAAAGTATGAATTAATACTGCACAGAAGATGAAGTGTTAGTTACTGCTTCACTTTTTTCAATGTATTTGGTCACCGATTCTGAAGGCTAATTAACAGCCAAGTCAAGTTCATTTTATTCGTATAGCCCATTTCCCCAAAGGAAAAAAAATGGCTCTGAACTTTACAGCAATGCAACATCCGGTCTTTGGGCATTGGATAAGGAACAACACCCTTAAAAAAAACACTTTACCAGAGAAAATGGGAACAAACCTCTAGGAAAGCAGCAAACATCTCCCTTGGCTCCCAATCACCAAAAGATAACATCATGGGCTTTCAATACGAAGGTCTGAAAAGTTTTTGCGATCATTTTTAAGGTTTAAAAAAAGTTCTGTTTTTAAGGTACTTGTTTACATCAATGCTGTAGTAGAGGAATTGGCCATGGATGCTAGCTATGTCCTTGGGTTTTGGATAAACAGCCAAAGAGTTCGACTCTGAAAAACTATACATAAGTCATTTTTTTCCAAAGAGAAGGAGCCTACACATTCATTGACATTTAATCACTGAATATGTCTAATAATGTCTAAAACATTGAAATACAGGATGAATCCAAGTGTTGGCTTCTCACAAATTCTTACCAACTCAGATTAAAATAACAATGAGAGGTCCGTTTTTTGTGTCGCAACTAGTCTCCATGTTGTGGGAGGTGGACACAGACATAAAAGACGGGTGGGGGGGGTTAAGGCTGGATGCCCTTCCTGTCCCGCAGTGAGATCAAACCCGCCATGTCTCGCTCGTCATTTCCCGAAGGGAGTCCTCTACCACTGAACTAACGTGGCCCCCCCAGATGACAATGATAGCTACAATAATATTGAGAAGATGAAGAAAAATTTGACTTAATTCAACATCAGCAGTCTAGTCTACTCAAACGGGAGAGTGGGGATGTATTTCGATTCTTTTCCATCTTCATTTCGGTCACGTTTGCTGACGTCCGAGCTGAAGTATGCATGGAGGCCACTCAAAACATAAGATCTGGCTGCCGTTTTTTCAGTTCATAATCGTGGCACCTACGATACAAACCATTAATATTTGAAAAGAGAAATATTAAAGTCATTACCTCCCTGCCTCTATGACAGACTGAATATCTCCACCAGACCTTAAGGCCAAATCTGACCAAGGCCTACTTCTCCCTTCAACGTTTGATGAATAATAAAGGGTGCGAATGTTAAAAAACAGTTAACTGTGCGCTCCATCATGCCAGCTTGCCTTTGTCGAAGCGTTGACTATTTTTTATAATAAAGTGAACACACGGCAGTGTCTTGGGCAACTTCTCAAATAACTTCAGAGAGCATTCTAAATGATCATCTTTAATAGAATCACCACTGACTTATCATCGGCTCCCAGTAGATTGAATCGCTCACTATCTCACTAGTGGGTACGCTCAAGCACTCATGCAAACACCCGCATTGTGCACAAGCTCAAAAGTATGCACGTTGCATATCCTTTGAATCCCTACCTATCCAGCACGCACACATGAACAGCCCATGCAAATATTCAGTCACAAACTCATATCCTTATTCGCATTCATGCACAGACGCACCCATACGCCGACGTACTCGCACACACATGCACACAGACATGTGCAACATTGAGCACACACCATTTTCAAGGGCTTGATTAACATACGCCCACACATACAAACACATATTAATATGAGCAGATGTGAACATGTTCCCACACAAAAAACAACACACAAAAACACACCTCTTCAACCACGTATTCTAATCTACTCCCCACAGACCTGCTACCTTACCGATTAATAATTCATTAACCTAATCTTCAATAATGTTCTTAATCAAACTTTTATGTGACAGATTGGCTTTGTAATAATGATTTCAATATGAAAAATGAAAGGCAATATGGCCACAACGTGTACGATATGATGATATACAACGTGCATGAGGAAATAAGAGGAGTATTGCATGCACACATATGAGCAGAAATAAAGAGGAGAGCGGAGGATTCATCTGTCCACGTGCATGGAGAGCTCAGGGATATTGGAGCAGACAATGGCATATAAGACCAACTATTCGGTTACTCTTTTCAGCTAATGGCCTTAATGAGCTCTCTAGGGTCAGGGCTCTTGAAGGGAAATGCAAAGCAAAGGACATACAAAGAAAAAGAGTGAAGTGGAAATGGAGGGAATTAAGACATGAAGCCTATAGGACATGGAGGCTGATTTACAGAGATTAAACAGGAAAACAAGAAAAGAAAACGGACTAAACAAAGAAGTGATGATGACAAGCTTATGCATATCATCCAGGAAAATGCGCACACACACACACACACACACACAAGTAAGAAAAAACAAGCAGACACATGTGAACCATTTAAGGCACACACACACACACACACACACACACACAAGTGAGGACATGCAAGTTTATTCCCACACAAACACAAAATTCCTGTATAAATGTGCAAACACAAGTACACATGTGCAAAGACGCTCACAATGAATAGAAACACGGGGTTATTTAAAAATACGAATCAATGATTCAAAGAATCTCGCCACTGGGAATGCACAAGCCAGTGTATTCTTAGTGCCGGTCCCAAGCCCAGATAAATAGGGAAAGTTGCATTAGGGCATCCACCATAAAACCTTTGCCAAATAAAATATGTGCATCATAAATCAGATTTCCGGGGGGATGTGTATGGCTCAGTGGGTAGAGTGGTCATCTGGCAGTCAGAAGTTTACAGGTTCGAGTCCCGCACCTGCAGAGAAGCGTGTCAAAGTGTCCTTGAGCATGAAACTGTTCCTCCAATTGCTCTGCCCTGTGATGGACTGGTGACCCTTCAAGGGCGTATGCCCGTCTTTCACCCAATGGGTTTCCCCGCAACCTAACTTTGGACAAGCGATTGACGATGGATGGACGGATGGATGGATAAATCAGGTTCCCAGACTAGATCAGTTTGGGGCCCAGGTCACCAATGACTGCCATTGGTACTGTTAGCCAGCAGAGTGCTGGTGTAAAATTAAGCAACTCTTGGGCAAAGGACAAAGAGAGTGAGAAGGCATGTCCATAGGCAACAGAAGAGAAGGAACGGTTGAGGTGAGAGCCAGAACTTGGAATGCTGGTAAAGGAGGAGAGCTGGCTAATGGAAAAATGGATTCCCTTATCAGTCCCACATGGGGAAATTTGTATTTCTCTGCATTTTAACCCATTCTATCATATAGGAGCAGTGATCTGCCAACATATTGCACTCGGGGAGCAGTTAGGGTTCAGTGTCTTGCTCAAGGACACCTCAACACGATTTCTGCAGGACCGGGGATCAATAATAAGATGGAGAGAAGGACAGTAGCTATACTGTGTGCAAGAGACCAGGGAGATAGGGAGTATGGCCAGTTTCGGGGCAATCATGACGTATGTCCAATGCGTGTTGGAGGTGAAGAGAGAATCTGACAGTGATGGGAATGAAGGTGGAAATCAAAGCTGTGATGATAAATGTTATCAGCACAAATGCCCCATAAGTTGGGTGTAAGATGGACGAGAAAGAATAATTCTGGAGTGAGTTGGATGCAGTGATGGAGAGTGTACCCAAGGAGGAGAGAGTGGTAACCGGAGCAGACTTCAATGGGCATATTGAACAGTAAGGGTAACAAACGGTGATGAGGAGCTTATGGGCAGGTCTGATGTCAAGGAGGAATGTGGAGAGACAGATGGTGGTGTATTTTGTAAAAAGAATGGAAAATAAACACAGGTGGACTATATTTTATGCAAGAGGTGCAATCTGAAAGGGATTGGAGACTTAAATGTGATGACGGGGAAGAGTGTAGCTAGGGAGCATCCGTCTGTAGGCTTTGGGGTTCAAGAAGAGGAAAAAAGTGAAGGGAGTGACAAGGATCAAATGGTAGAATTTGAAGAAGGAAGACTGTCATGACTTTTACTTACTTACTTGTGTGGAGTTCAGGGAGGAGTTCAAACAGATACTGGGTGGTAGTGAAGAGTAGCCAGATGGCTGGGCAATTACCGCAGGCGTAAGTGAGGGAGATGCCTAGGAAAATACTTGCACAGTTGGCAAAGAAGTGAAATAGCCAGAGAGATGAGGAAAGTAAACAGGAGTGCAAGGACATTCAACGCAAGTGAAGAGGGAGGTAGCAAAAGCAAAAGAAAAGGCATAATGTGGGTTGTATGAGATGTAACACACTAAGAAGAGAAGCACTAGTACCGAGAGGCACCAAGCAGAGATGGATGTTTAGCAGTTAAGTGCAATAAAGGTTAGAAATGCACTAGCAGATTTGAATAGTGTGTCGAGATGGTGGAAGGAATCATCTGACGGGCTGATGAATGAAGAAAATGAGAGAGAGATAAGGTTGGATGATGTGGAAATAATAAATCAGAAAGTGCAGTGGATTAGCAGGGAGGAAGTGATGGCAGCTATGCAGAGGATGAAGACTGGAAAGGTGCTTGGGCAAGACAACATACCAGTGGAGGCATGGAGGTGTTTGGGAGAGATGGGAATGGAGATTTTTTTTTTCTTCAAAATTTTATCCCCCTTTTTCCCCACCCGAATTCCCCAAGTTACCTATGGCTGGATCTATCGCTTTGATAACTCTCTAGAATGTCAACAGGAAGGAGGAAGTCGTAGCATGTGTCTCCTCCTAGTCACATGACGACTAGTCCTCGCTATCTCCCACATCACGGTCTCATGGGGAAAGCACAGTGCTTGGCCATCGAAGGAGAACGAAGCAGAGTACTTTCCCGTCACTTAACCTTGAGCACCTGGAGAACCCAGAGGGGGACACTAGCAAATCTAGAATCATTTTAACCAGCCTAACACTTATCCCCATGTGAGGCTTAGCCAATTATGCCCCACTAACTATGGACCACTGGCCATGGTGGGAAACGGCGCAGCAGGGATTCGAACACCTAGAACAGCGTCTTAACCTCCTACGCCACCGGAAGCCCAGCAGTGGAGTTTTTAAGTAGATTGTTTAATACAATCTTGGAAAGTGAGAGGGTGCGTGGGGAGTGGATGAGAAGCACACTGGTACCAGTTTTCCAGAATAAGGGAGATGTGCAGAGCTGTAGCAGCTAAAGAGGTATAAAGTTGACCAGCCACAGCATGAAGATATGGGAAAGAGTAGTGAAAGCTAGGCTAAGAGGAGAGGTGAGGTTCAGTGAGCAGCAGCAAAGTTTCATGCCATGAAAGAGCACCACAGATGCAATATTTATTTAGAGATTGTTGAGGGAGAAATTTAGAGAATGTCATAAGGAGTTACATTGTGTCTTTGTGAATTTAGATAAAGCATGTGACAGTGTGCCAAGAAAGAAGTTGTGGTACTGAATGAGGAAGTCAGCCTTGGCAGAGAAGTGTGTAAGAGTAGTGCAGGATATGTATGAGAGCAGTGTGTCAGTGGTGAGGTGTGTGGTAGGAATGATGGGTGGGTTAAAGATGGAGGTGAAATTATGTAAAAGATCACCTCTGAAACCTTTCTTGTTTGCAATGGTGATAGACGGGTTGACAGATGAGATTAGGCAGGAGTCTCCATAGACGATGATGCTTGTGAATGACATTGTAGGCTGTAAAAGTGTGGAAGAGGATGAAGAGGAGTGTGCAGATACGAAGGAATGGGTGGAGAAGAGTATCATGAGTGATTTGTAACAGAAGAGTATCAGAAAGAGTTAAAGGGAAGAACTTAAAGACAGTACGGAGACCATCTATTTTGCATGGTTTGGAGACGGTAGTACTGATAAAAAGAATCTGGAGGTGGCAGAGTTTAAGATGCTAAAATTTTTGTTGGGAGTGATGAAATACAGGATTAGGAACAAGTATATTGGAGGGACACCTAAGGTTCAACAGTCTGGAAATAAAGTGGAAGAAAGATGCTGGGTATATTGGGAGACAGATGCTGAAGATGGAGCTGCAAGGCAAGGGGAAAAGTGGAAAGCCAAAGAGGAGGTATATGGACATAGTGAGGGAGGACACGCAGGTGGCTGGAATGACAGGGGGAAGATACAGGGGACAGATCGATATAGACATGGATGATTGGCTGCGGTGACCTCTTACAGCAGCAACCAGGAAGACCAGTAGTAAATTCAGTGACTCAAAGGCCCACGATGAAGTGACAGTTCCAATGGTCAACTTACCAGCCACCATCCATGCTCTGTTTCTTTTGTTTGGGGTCAAACCATTTTAGATAAAACATCAATAAAGCTTTCCTCAGCAAACATCTGGCTGGCTGTATACCTACCAACACAATAACACACACTCCCGTGTGTGCATGCACTAAAGTGCATGGACAAAAACGTGCTTTCGCTCTTTGCCTAACTGGTAAGAGGAAGTCAGCAAGTGAGGGTGTTTGAAGTGTGTGTGATCAAACAGAGTGTATTCAGTACCACACACAGATGCCATAGCCTATACTCTCTGTGACCAAAGACAGCAATACACAGCTCCTGTCAATTTTCTCTCCCCCACTCTCTCTCTTTGCATTTTCTCCAACTAACTCTTATTCTCGAATCTAGTTCTCTACCCCCTCTTATTCTCCACACATTCATCTTTTCTTATATGCACACGCGCGCGCGCGCACACACACACGCACAACAGGGTTATGGTCTCCCAACTGTAGTTGTTGAAATGTCTGGGTATCCTGTCTGCCATTAAATTCAGTCATTTTAATATTTAAATTAGAAAAGATAAATAAGATGTAAATGAATTAGGTAAAGCCGCACTGCATCCACCGAAGAAACACTACACTTAACAATGAATTAATGCTCTCTGTATTACCCCCATAATTCTAGACGTTCTTATAATTAAATAGCTATATGTAATTAAACAAGCACCATGATTAATTTTCAAAAAAGAACGGTCAACACATCCAAATTATAATTAAATATAATAGTGGAAAATGTATTCATAATGACAGCTTCAATTCAGAGAGCAAAGTAAACAAATACATAAAATGAATATGAAAACAAGAAACCACCTGAGAGAAGACAAGCTGGAACAAATCAAACGGAGCAAACATCCCATCCAAAACTCTAAGTAAATGGATCACGCTATAGCCAACCCCATACCAATTCAACCCCAATCCCCACAACAAAAACCCAATGAAATAAACCCAGCCAAGCTACAGCCATCAGGCCAAGCCCGCTACCATTAGCTTCCACGGTTAAAACGGATTCACGGTGTGCTTTAAAATGCTATATACCAGTGTGCCTAACATAGAAAACGTAGAAAACCAGCTTAAAACAATCCCATGAACTCAAAGCACCCAAGCATTTATCGTCGGCGCCTGTTCACTGGTGCATATGAGTTACAAGCTCTTTGAGCTGAAGGCACTCAGCAACCCCTTGAATGCCCCTCACCACCCAGTGCCTGGAAGTTGTAGCATGTGTGTACATCGGCGTATAACTTTTACTCACGTAAATTGTGACAATCCAGATGATGTTGGAAACATTGCTCTACCCAACCCCCGAGCTGGCTGTCGAAACGAGCTGCGTGATGATCTGTTAGCTGAAAATGCTAGTCAGTCGACACAGGCGATGGTGAGATTGTGGCAGAAGCATATCTCAAGTGAACGGTAGGTCCGATGGGCTCAGCACCGAAAACGAGAATCAAGAGGATCCTGGTGATGTTGATGTGCAGGTAGCAGCAGGTCTCGGGTGCTCTGATTAGCACCGCAGTGAAACCAAGTCCAAAAAAAAACTGAGGATACAACAGAGAAAATTTGCTAGCCATGCCAGCCGCGTTCAATGAAGCAGCCCAATGCAGATTACAGGCGTAAGCGAAGCTAACTCACTAATGCTGGCAGCTAAACTTTGTAACAAACACTAAATAACCAGATAAGAGGGGGATAAGTGAGTAATAGAGGTAACGAACACCGCTGTTGAATGCAAACTGTACCCATTGTGGAACTTCTGCAAAAATGTTCTGCAGGTGGTGACTAACAAATGGCGCTGACAGGGACAGTCGACTTCTTCACCTTGACTCCTCAAGGCAAAGACCAACTTCCGGTCTCGCTCCTCAGAGTACAGACCATTTCCGCTAAACTCGCAGTTTCGTGCCATGAGAAATTAACAAATCATAATTGGCTAAAAAAATATTCAAACAACAACACAGTAAACAAAGAACTCTGATTGGCTCACATGTACAATCTTCCACAGCAACAGCGGGAGTCATTAAAATACAATACTGCACAGCGACAGTAGGAGCAAAACAACAGAAGAGTTTACAGTCTATGTAGAGAGCAGCAGCAGAGTATTAATTATCCACATTTTACAGGTTCTTGCATATATATGAGATATACTTGACTGTATACAGTAACATGGTAGAATCCCGACACTCGTGTTGTGTTGATGTTGACTCAAATCTATTGCTTGGTTACACCAATTAGTGCTACCCAGGGGTTGAAATCACAAGTGAACCTAGGAGGGTGTATAAAAGGTTAGCTGGCTAAGGCTAACTTGCGTGAACCAATTACTCTATTAGTTCAGCCACCCAATTTCACAGAGGGTATGATGGTTCGTCTAGAGAATTGGTGGTTTGATCCCTAGTTCCTTCGGAGACTGCTAAAGCCCTGTGACGGATTTGTAAACTATACTGGTTGTTTTCCTGCCTTTGCCCAATGAGCACTAGGATAAACTACAGGATGACTACTACTACTTATGTTGCTGCCGTTTGGGGTCACCACAGCTGATCATCCATCTCTATCCCCATCTCTTCCTGTCCTCTGCATCTTCCTCTGTCACACCACCCACATGCATGTCCTCCCTCACCACGTTCATAAACCCTCCTCTTTGGTCTTCTCTTTTCCTCTTCCCTGGCAGCACCATCTTCAGCATCCCTCTCCAAGTATACCAGCATCTCTCCTCCACACATGTCCAAACTATCTCAAGCGTGCCTCTTTTGGTTTGTCTACAAAAGTTCCAACCTGTGCTGTCCCTAATTTTGTCCTGTCCAGCATTAAACTGCATATACATATATACGTTTGCATA
>OMLC01037122.1:0-11195 GCA_900302585.1 Regalecus glesne
ACAGAATACACAATGCCACC
This sequence comes from Regalecus glesne, assembly GCA_900302585.1. Lineage (NCBI taxonomy): Eukaryota > Metazoa > Chordata > Actinopteri > Lampriformes > Regalecidae > Regalecus > Regalecus glesne. The sequence goes on from OMLC01037122.1 coordinate 21, forward strand.
ATCATGTGGCAGTTCTGCATAGCAGAAACGAAAGTATTGACTTATCTAAAATTATGAAAATAAACCAGCTGTGCTTCTCAAAAAAAATGTGTTCTATTAAAGCATAATTTATAGGTCAGCACAGATTCATATTTTATTGAATCAACTTTGAATTTCCCTCTATGCCTTCCATTACAGGTTTGTGATGTTTTGGTATACATCTGTAATCATGCCAACAACTGTAGGGAAAGTAAAATCATCGCCTACATACATAATAAGAAGTGCTTCAAGATGGCCTCCAAACACCAAAAATATTCTTGACCACATCAGTATTCTTGTGTGAGTCAACCTGTTCACTATAAATCAATTTGAATTTACTTTTCAAACAATTTTATTAGCAAACTGTCTTTTAGTGACCAGAGGAAAAAAAAACTGTCCATACATTATAACCTATCCTATGGATGCTAGGCAAACTACTGTGTGATTTGGAAAATGATTGGGACTGATAGAAACCATTTTAGAAATAAAACAGCCACATAGCCCTTTAAGGTCAGATAAAGAATCAGAGTTGTATGTTTCTTGTTACACATACCAAAGAAAAGTCCCTGGGAATGAGTCAGGCTTAAACCTTGGGCTTGACACCACTATGGGTCCTATATTGAAATGAGTAGGGGCACCCATCTTGACACAGTGTGCTGTGTCTTTTAGGGTACACTGAGACTTTACCTTGCATACCAACACTTGTCATAAGATGCTGGTATGCAGAGTGTTTATTGCAACCGCTGACTCATCCACTCCCTCCAAAGCCACATCTCCCCTTGTGGTAAATTTCAGTGAACCCTAGTTAAATGTCAAACATAAAGCCTTCATGTTACATAGCTCCAGTCACACACACCTCTACACTGTATGGTTCAGTTGTAAATCCCCCTTATTAAGATCTTATAAATACATTGCATAGCAGGCATAAGAAAATCATAGAGTATCAAAATGATCTGAGCTTAATTTTGTTTATTCAAACCAAGGGGACATATTTTTGGATGAAATATTCAAGAGACACACACTTGATGGTGCCATGGCACTATTGACTCTAATTTAAATTTGACATTTGAGTCACAGATTTCAGTTAGATGCTGTGATGAAGTGGTGCTCCAGTGCCAATGGATAACTAAGTTTGTAGAGACATCAAGGTATATTTCTTTAGCATCTTAAACACTTGCATCCACACGTCTTTATTTGATGTGTTTATGTGTACGTGTGTGTGTGTGTGTGTGTGTGTATTTACTACTTCCTTTGCCAAATGTCATTTCAGGTACATGCCCAACATCTAGTAGGGGAGGCGTATGGGGCAAAATTGTTATGAGTTGATATAAGAAGTCGATGCCGTAAGCTATTCATAATTACAACGTAGATGTTTCTTCTGTCTACAGCAGCTGATTAATTAATGTCTAATGTACTTTCCAATGTACAGCCATCTGGTGCAGGACTGCAAGCAGGTCCAGCAACCTGAACGGAGGGAAAAATATATTTTCACGGAAAACTGTGTCCCTGTGTAAGTTGGGGAAGAAGACAGTAAAGTTGATGGCAGAAATGCTGTCAGAGTTGGAAAGCAAACTGAAATTTTAAATGAGGATATGAGGGGGTTTGAAAATAAGCAAAGGTGGGGTAATGTATAAAATTGACCAAGTTTTGCCCCTCAATCATTTGGAATTGAGATGTATTCAATTGGGCTGATAGCCTTGATGAAAATATTAGATTTTCAAGGACCCACGAGGCTGGCAAATTTGTAGGGAAAAAATGTGGGAGACATGATTAATCAGGATAAGCAGATGTGGAGCAGTTATCATTGATTGTCTCTCAAAATCTAGGAAATGGAGGGTATCTCTGTATGATTTGCTTCCCACTCGGATTAAAAACCAGAGATGGGAGTGATAAATTGCGTGCCACTGTCAGTAGAGGATGAGTCATTTCAGGATGTTGCAGGTGTGAGGCAAGAAGAATGACTGGATTTGGAGTAGGGGAGAGGAAGGACAGTAATTCTGTTTGTTAAACCTTTGAAGTAAAATTGCCGGAAGAGTGTACTTTTATTACGTGAGTTACAGGGTGAGGTTGTATGAAATAGCTCCTCTCAGGTGTTTTTCATTGTCAAGAATATAGACATGTTACAGCAGTATGTAATGGGGTCAGAAAATGTGGGAAGGGCAACTACAATGTGGAAAATTGCAAAGTGGAGAAAGCACAAGCACAGTGCCTGCACTGCAAGATGAATCATGAGGCGGGGTCAGCACTGTATCCAAAAAGAACTAAGGAAGAGAGGGTGAATAAGATGCATGCAGAAATGGATTGTTGTTTGGGAAGAAGCCACAGAAGACAAAGATGGTGATGATGATGATGATGAAGAAGAAGCTACAACAGTGTAATACAATAAATATGCAGGCATTGGCATTATGTAGTTTGTTGAATATTTTCAAAAAGGCAGAATTGGCATTGGGAGTTTAAGAGCAACATTGGAAACGAGAATGAGGTTACAAAGGGGTTTATGAAATGAGGAAAGGTGGAAGAATATATCAAATTGGTGATAAGGGACAAAGATTGGGAGGCCAGAATATGGTGTTTGGGTCATAAAATAAAATTGTTAATGAGAATGGAGCCACAAGAACGGTTTGAAAGTAAGAAAATGAAGGTTATATCAAGCTGTTGAAGTGTTTCTTCTCAGTCACTGAGACCAGAGAAGAAATAGGTCATTTAGACGATAGCCATACCAGGAGAGGAATGGATTTTCAAGGGCCTACATAAGTTCGGAAAGGTTATAGGAGGGAAAGTTGGAGTTGTACGATCAATCAGGATAACTAGAAGTGGAACGGTTATCATTAACTGTCTCAAAGTGTCAGCTGTATAGATATTAAGGTATTTTGATGTTATCTCTGTGTGGCTTGCTTCTCACTCAGACTAAAATCACACTTCTCATTGCTACTTGCAACTTCTTCTTTCTTTTCATGTCATATTTGCTTATTGGTGCTACGCAATAATAAGTAATGTTCCTGGTTCCCAACAAATTCTCAACGTATAAGTGCGAACATGGCGTGTCAGCCATTTTAGGACACACACGAAAACTTTATATAGTTCGAGCTCCAATCGTTTTAATCTTTGTTCAATGGGTAAAACGGCATAGCTCTCCATCTTCCATCGACCCCCAACAACCCGAAAGTATATAGATAATATGAAACCCGAAACTGCGACGAGAAAGTTTCAAAAGCCTGTAAAAAATGCTAATCCAGGCCCATCTCCAGGACTACACACAACAAACAGTGCTATCCATACCCATCCATGGTTTTGAATCAATAACTAATTGCGTATATCTCAACAAATAATAGCATTTTTTTAATCTGTAGATACAGAAAATTTGAGCAAAGAAGAATTTAACAGCATCTTGAACGGCAGAAAACCATCCACTTACCGTTTCGCCGACAAACTAGCTCACACAGTGGTGTTTTCATGTCCTTTCCTTACCCATGATTGTGCGGACGGGAGAGGGTCAAATTTGAGGCAAATGTAAGTCCACGACTCGTTGGCGTGTTTTCTAGTGAAAGACAAAAAGTCAGCAGCAGGCGTTTCTTCTTTGACACAGTAGTAAGTGTAAACTTAGACTTTATATTCAACGTTGTAAATATAATGTTGCTTGCTACGTGTAGTGGCTTCTCCCTCCAAGTGCGTTAGAACGTTTGTAGTTCGCGCCTTACCAACAGTCATAACTCGCATAATACTCGACTGTGTCCCACGGTGGTTCGGTGTTGCAGTGCAGCCCTACTGTCATTCACTAAAGAAAGGTATGTTTACTTCTTTTGGAAACTTATTTTTCCCTATCTATCTCAGGTATAAATAACGTTCATTAAATTGTAACGTTATTTTTGTGATTTAAAAATGGGTAATGATCCAAACTATGCACAAGCCAATATACTGGCAGGCAGAATTCCTGAGTACAGATGATGTTAAAACTGCTCTCTTCAGGGCCTACCGTACTCCACTCTGCACAGCTAATTTGTGATTTAATTATAGAAAACCAAAAAAGAAAACATTGCAGGTAGCATTTAATGACTTCCAGAATCTCGTTTAAGCTTCCAAGACGGATGTGTTTGTGATTAGTAATGCTCCTACCTTTCGTGTTATTTTATGGATTGTTATGTGCAAATTTACGTGTCGATTAGTCAATTCAAGAATTTAGTTATAATGGTTTTAACTTAGCCGACTCAAAGTGACACAAAGTGATGTTCTTGTTTCTGGAAAATTTGGATTAAATGTCTTTGTAGGTGCCGTGCCATTGTGGACTTGTGGAACCCTGTTTTAGTGATGTAATTGTGTTATTTTCCTGTGTTGCCTCGATTGTTGCTGTTTTTTTTATTATTTTTATGTTATTTTTCAGATGTGTGATTTTATTAATTTCATGGAGAGCTTAGGTTGCCAGCGTCCCACTTAAAGAGAACCCACCTTATAGCAATTTTGTCCTTTTCAACGTTCCGTAGTTTTTCCTCTTATTCGTTTTCTGGCCGAAAATGGCTGAAGCACCTCCATGGCCCTGCCGGTTCTTCTGCCACAGATGTTCTACAGAGATTAGTCCTCGTATTCCCGTATGTAACATAAAGAAATTGTAATCACACAGACAAATTACTGAACATAGAATTAGATATATTATGCCTCTTTTTTCTTTAGGTTTCAGCTGAATGTTTATTTGACAGCTAACCATGACAACGATTGCTAGCTAGCTTCTCTCAGGCCAGTCTGGTTTATTATTCGAACGGTAGCGTAGTGGCTTTCACCATAATAAGTCTGCATTTCGTATTTGATGTTTGTCTTCGAATATATGAGCTACGATATTCAAAATGACATGGCACAACATACATTTTACAAATGAATCACACTGCCAAATACCATTTTGCGTGTTTGAACTGTTTATTTTGCGTTGTTGCACTACCAAGAATAATAAGCTTCATGTTTAGACATCGACCTTGCAGATAACGTTAAACAGAGTAGTCTGCACAATTCCCAACCTCGTGTGCGTATAGTCGCTTTGTTGAATGATCTTATAGTAAACTAGTAACAATATCACTTTGCATTATTGTCTTTTGCTTTGTCAATCAGTAAACCCCCAGTTACATGTCATACACAGACTGGGATGATCTAAAATTGAATAGTAAGAGGCCCGGGTGATTTTCATTTTAATTTGGATATTGGACAGTCATGATGCATTTAAGGGATAGTCTTCAAGGTGAAGTTTTTTTGTATTATATGAAATTTCTATCACTTCACATTTAGAGTGGAGGACAAGTTGTTTAATCAATGGCAATTACTGTTTGGATTTTTTTTAGGTAATGTTTCATACATTTTTAGATTGTAAAGCACTGAGTTATCACCAGACTAGAAAAGGTTTATATAAGAACAAGTCCATTTACTATTACAAAATCCAAAAGCTTATGAGCTTATATATAGAGAGCGTACTCATGCAAAACCAAGTATGTTAGTAAGTATACCCTGGACGGTCAATCTACTGTTTTCCCCAGAAAATGCCAAATCAGTATGCAGATTGACAAACCATACTGGGTCCGTCCAGGCCAGGCCCAGTTTAACCGCATCGGTACCCTGTGAGGGTACAACACCAACCCGGTTGGTGTTGTGCCCTCACAGGGTACCAATGGAAACTATAAAATCTGCTGTGGTAACCCCCTAAAAACAAGGGACAAGCTGAAAGAAGATTTGATTAAGAATCAATTTAACAAAAATAAAGTAACCTCCGTAGATTCACCCTTCCCTTGTACCCTTTCTAACACACTTGGATGTGTTAGAGTTGCCTCTATATAGCTATGTACAGAATGAAATTGATTTCTTTGTAACATAAAAATTAATGAAAAATCAACTCTTTTTCAAAAGTGTAATTACCTTGGATTTACCTACCTGTAATTGACGTTCTAATACAATTGGTTTTGTGGACTTTTTTTTAGAAAATATTGAAGTTTTTGTGATACAAAAACTGCAGCATGAAGACGCTTTCTTAAATTGAAGGCCTGATTCCCTTGAAGGCCTGATAGCCAAATTCACCAGAGGGTGTCCCTCAAAAAGGAAAAAGATCTGTCTTGGATTTCCCTTGATTATTGGTAATAACATGAGCTCAGAACTTAAGTTTGGATTGGATGGCACTTACTTTTGAATATGATTTCTGAATGTCTGTGCTTTTATTACCAGAATAACTGAGTATATCAAGGTATTTTGTCACTTTTCCATATAGATATGCGATAAATATTTATAGTTGCTAGTGTTGAGGGTGTTGATGTGTGATAATGTACTGATTTACTGAAAATAAATTTTATAGCAATGTGGATCTCAACAGTGCTATTTTCAAAACAATTGAGCCTACTTCCTCAAACTTCAGTCTTTTATCCATCCCTCACTCCTACTGCAAAAGAAAAGATGACCACGCCTTTGCAGTTTTAGCCCCAAATCTCTGGAATAATCTTCCCCAATCCATTAGATTTGTGGACTCTTTGGACTGTTGTAAGTGGCTTCTAAAAACCCATATTTTTAGGCAAGCATTTTTATTGACCTATTGTGGTTGTTGTTTTTTTTAGCTTTGTTTGTTTCCATCTGTGCCATGTGTAATTTAAGTTTATTTGTGTTATCTATTCAGTCTTATTTTTCATGATTGTATGTAAAGCACTTTGGAAATGCATGTTTTTAAAAGTGCTATATAAATAAACTTTTAAGTATTTTTCATCAGAGAGAAAGTGCACTCTGACAGTCTTTCAAAGCAACAAGTTTTGAGACTTTGCATCTCTGGGTAACATGTTGCACATCAGTGAAATCGTTTCAAAACATTTTTCAATTTTGCCAGCCCAAATAGTCTACTTTGCTTGATTCTGGTGTGTGCAGGATTACACATGCCCAAGATGTGAGTCAGGATTCATCGAGGAATTGCTAGAGGAGAGAAGGTTTGTATAAATAATTTTGAATAAATATTATATTAAGGTCTGCTCCTCTGACCATGTCATCATTTTTCCCCATTTGTATTTATTATTACTTGGAGAGATTCAATTTATGGTGTCTGGTAAGTGTCTTGTGAGGATAATACAATGACTTTTTAAGGGGCGGCATAGCTCAGTGGGTAGAGTGAACGTCTGGTAATCGGAAGGTTACAGGTTTGATCCCTGGTCCTGCAGAAAGCATGTCAAGGTGTCCTTGAGCTAGACACTGAACCCCTAACTGTTCCCTGAGTGCCATATGGTGGCAGCTCACTCCTCCTATATAATAGGATGGGTTAAAATACAGATAATTCCAAATTTCCCCTTGTGGGACCTGTAAGGGAATCTATTGTTATTATTATTATCATCTATTAATATTAAATCCAGGGTCAGCATGGCTCGAACCTGCAATCTGAAGGTTGCAGGTTTGATCCCCGCACCTGCAGAGAAGCGTTTCAAAGTTTCCTTGAATGAGATACTGTTCCCCTAATAGCCCTGCCCTATGATCGACTGGTGACCCTTCAAGGGTGTAACCCCGCTTTTCGCCCAATGAGAACTGAGATACGCTCCAGTGCGCCTGTGACCCAACTTCAGATGAACAGTTGACAATGGATGGATGGATAGATTATTCCATCCTAAAAGTCACCTTATAAAAGTAAAGCACAGGCTTGGTTTTAAACTATTTGTCCCCTGTTTAGCACTGACAATGGCTCCATGTCCACTATCTCCGGCGGGGACCAGAACCAGCAGCCATTTGAGGTTTCTGAAAACAATTTTTTTACACAGATATTTCTCTCACATTTCACACCGCCTACATTAAAGTGCTATGTCCTATTGAAAATACTTCCCCAATTAGTTTTCATTTCCAGTATTACTGATTTTGATTTGAAAAAATGTAAAATGTAGCGTCACTTCCATGAATTGACACGTAGCTCATTTTGCAAGCCTTTGCTGATTTCCTCTTTCTGCATTTACTATCATTATTCTCAACATTTTAAAATCTATGTTTTTAAAAGAGTGGAGTAAGTTGTCCTTTGTAGTCACATGAATAATCACTTTGGACATGATTTCAGGTCATGATACTAAAACTTTTTTCTTGCGCATAAGATTATCATAATGCTGTCTCGGTAAATAAGGAAACATGTTTGCATGCATGCTCTTCAGCCATTGGGGTTGAATTTGACCCATTTGTAGATTTATGAACAAACACAATGTTCAGCTGGTTTCTGCTACTGATGTAGAAACACTCAAGTCACGTTGTGTGTCTTTATCTTTTTGTGTCTCAGAATGTGGACCAACACTTGTTTACATTCCCTTCGGGCTATGGTCAGTTTGCCCTAGGGGTCTTTGGTGACCATTTTGACTTCGGAGCTGGGATGGGAACAGAGGATAACCGTGACACTGAAAACCGCCGGGAAAGTGAGATGGCATCACGGCAAAGATATGGTGTCAGGCCACCAAGGCGTCGTCACAGTTCCAGAATACAAGCTGGTAGACATGAGAGAGTGCCCATTTTAGAGGGGTAAGGAGCAGAGCACAATGACTAATTAATTTTACTAAGGCGTAATAGCTCCCTTTGTCAATTCTCTCTGTTAATTTGGGGTGTACTTATGACTTGTTGAATGCACATAATATTTATACACAGCCACAAAAAGGTGAATTGGTTATTCTGGACATAACGTTTTATAAAGAGAAAGGTTTCTTCACTCATATAGATGACATCTTCAGTCTGAGGTGACTCCAGGTATCCCAGCCCTCATGAACAATACAGTTGAATAACAGCCTAAGGAAAGAATGGTTTAATGTGCCTATGTATTCAGATGGTTTCACAACACAGAAGAGCTAACATGTTAGGCCAGGACTCTACAGCCTACATGTGTCTACAGACTAGTGGCCACTCTTTCAAGGTTGAGGATGCAAACATCCTTGATAGGGAGGAATGCTGGTTTGAAACGGGTGTCAAAGAGGCCATTTATGTAATGAGGGAATAACCATGAAAAAAATAGGAGGGGGGATTAAGAGTACATCTGTCGCCATTTTACAATGCTGTGATTAGAACTATCATCCAATCCTATGTGAATAGTACTCATTACCATTGAATGTCAAGTCAATGGCTATCTTGGATATGAAACCATCCTTTCTTTTGGTTGTTATGCAACTGTATTGTTTATAAGGGTAGGGATACCTTATCTCAGCTCATACTGAAGATGTCACCTGTATGAATGATGAAACATTCCTCTCAATAAAATTTGTGTCCAGATAACTAATTCACCTTTTTTGTGTTTCCCTTACCTGGATCATTGAGAATGCGTCAAGACATTTACACACAGCCTTAAGTTTTATCCCCACCTCTAATTATGAGAGGTCTGTTTTATGTGTCATAATATATAATCATATTATACGATTATGATAAAACACATTAAATAACAGTTTGATTTGTTCTCTGATACAGGATTATCCAGCAACTTGTTAACGGAATCATTGCACCCACGGCAATGCCAAATATTGGTGTTGGACCATGGTGAGTGTCTGCAACATATTTACAATAAACTAAAAATAAATGTGGGTGATGTTTTATTTTTGTCAGTCTTTGCTCTGATTTAAATTTATCATTTTAAAAGGGGTGTGCTTCACTCAAATCCTATGGATTATGCCTGGGGTGCCAATGGACTAGATACAATAATAACACAGGTATAGGTATTTGTTTATTTAATTTCATTCAGAAACTTCTCAGACTGTCTCAGAATAATCAGGTCATCAACATATAAACCATAGTTCTCTTTTTGTTTTGTGATTTTTATTTTACCTCTTAGTTATTAAACCAGTTTGAGAATACAGGACCACCGCCTGCAGACAGAGAAAAGATAAAGAGCCTTCCTACAGTTCAAATTACAGAGGAGCATGTTGGTAAGTAACCCTGAATATCATGTTCACCTGCATCTATTTTATGGTCGACTAGCACAACTAGAGAGGAGGAAATATTCTCACTCTCTTTAGAAATACACGGGGTTATCGGTTAACTCTTGTTTTCCATAAATTACGTTTTACATGGATTTTAATTTTCTTCCAGCCTCTGGTCTAGAATGTCCAGTTTGTAAAGAAGATTACAAGGTTGGTGAAAATGTCAGACAGCTTCCATGCAATCACGTGTTCCACAATGATTGTATAGTACCGTGGTTGGAACAGGTTAGAGTCTTCTCTTTTCTCAGCTGCTTTGCCATGCTCTTATCTGACTTTGCGTCCTGCAATGAGATTTTTTACATTTATTTACCACTATTTTTCTCCAGCATGACACGTGTCCAGTGTGCAGGAAAAGCTTGAGTGGACAAAACACAGCAATGAGCCCACCAGAACTATCAGGGATGAACTTTACCTCCTCCTCTTCCTCTTCATCTTCTTCAACTCCTCCATCCTCAAGTTCAACCAGCGATGAAAACTCAACAGATAACTCATAAAAATATTCCTCCATCTCATCCCGTGAGCTGTTTATTGCTCCAAGACTCCCACAAATCAGAGCAGTAGCCTCCAATCACTCCCTCACGTGGTGAACAATTGTCTCACCAGGAGTGCCCAAGCTAGATTCAGGAGTGAATTGATGTGTAAAATCCATGTCTTTCTGTCCCTCCAGCTGCTCTTTAAGCCATCATGAATCTCGTCCATGGAGTGCTGGAGGTCTGGGTTGGGCCTTCTATCTGGGAAGATGTTGAGATTGATGGGTACCTCAAAAGACTATGAATCACCTCGTGCAACAAGAGCAAATCATAAAATCCAAAGTTTTAAGAAGTGACAACAAGATACTGCTGTCGGTTTGTTTTGTTGATGTTTTTGTCCCTCTAGAGTTTTATGGTTTGAAACAAAACTGTTTTTTGATGAAGGAAGATATGTACATTATTCTTTATATCAAGTAGCATCCATATGCACACAGGTGAAACGACTTCAAGTGCACATTAAAAATGTACACTTTATAATGTGCACCATTTGGATAGAGATGACATTTCAAACATTTTGATCTCATTGCAAAGCCCTGTACACATATTTTTCAATTATCCATCAGTTGATTTCATAGTGCCTGACACTGCATAGGTGTTATTTGTCACTTGAAATAATATGACAAAATTTAATGGTGTTGTATTTGGATAACAACTCTTATTAGTGAATTACCAAAAATGGATTTTAGGTTTCTTTTGGATAT
>OMLC01037123.1:0-10217 GCA_900302585.1 Regalecus glesne
CTTTAGCGTCTGCCCGCTATCAAGCCACTGCTCCCGATGCTTCATCAAAGTGATAACGTGATAAAACTGAAAGAGTATCTACCATCAACACAACACACAAACACACAAACAGGATTTGTATTCCGGCCGTTTTCCCCGATAGCGGGGGTTGACCGGTCGATGGATTCGTCTCCTCCAGGTCTCTCTATCGCTTGCCATCCCCTTCTCCAACCCCATCACCCTCATGTCATTCTCAACCACATCCTTCCATCGCCTCGCTGGTCGTCCCCTCCCTCGCGTTCCTGCCACTTCCATTGTTAAGACTCTACCCACTTCTGTATCCTCACCTCTTCTCAACACATGCCCAAACCACCTCAAACGCTGTCTCCTTAACCACTCTTCTATCGACTCTACACCCACCCTTTCTGCAACCTCCGAGCTACTAATCCTGTCCCTCAATGTAACTCCACACATCATCCTCAGCATCTTCCTCTCTGTCGAAACCAGTTTATTCAATTCTAAATTCTAAATTCTAAAAAACTATATAAAAACAACTAAATAAAAATATTGCAGGAAAATTATCTGCTAGAAAAAAAGACTTTAAAAACATTGCATTTTATTCTTTCATTATCCTCTTTGGGCTGCAGTAGTTAAGTGGTTAGAGCGCTCGCTTTGAAAACTGACAAGCCATAGTCAACGTCTTCAAACACGCCGCGGGGCATCAGGAGGGGCATCCAGCCTTAATTTCCTCAACCTCCTTCTATGGTCGTGTTCACCCTCAATTTTTGTCTCTCTCTATTCTTTCATTTTAATTTATTCTCAGTGGTAAAATGTAAGTAACCACTTTGGAGTAGCCTACATTTATGTATGAATTTGTCTTTAAATATGGTCTGATCGTAGGAACGGCATAGGTCAGGAGGTAGGTTGGTTGTCCTATAGACAATTGGTAGTTTGATCCACGGTTCCTTCAGAACCTATGTTGAAATTAAATTACATTACAGGCATTTGGTAGATGCTCTTATCCAGAGCGACGTACAACAAGTGTATTGGTTAAAGGTGCAAAAGATACTGGAACAACACTAGAAGCTAGATAATAAGGGGCGGCATAACTCAGTGGGTAGAGCGGTCATCTGGAAACCGGAAGGTTGCAGGATCGAACCACTGTTCTGCCTATAGCATGTCCAGGTGTCCTTGAGCAAGACACTTAACCCCTAACTGCTCCTAACTGCTCCCCGAGCGCCATATTTTGGCAGCTCTCCTATATATAATAATCTTTTTTGACCCAATAGGTTGGGTCAAAAATGCAGAGAAATCCAAATGTCTCCTTGCGGGACGTATAGGCGAATCATTTATTTATTTATTTATTCATTTTATTTTTACAATCCTAGTGCCATCATAAGACTCCGACGCAACATCAACTAAGACACATGAACAAAAATAAGCTAACAAGATTGCATGTGCCTAAACCAATTACATCAAAAGATCAAAGGAATTGGACTAAAACTAGGAGATAGAGCTAGGGCTGGATGGGGAGGAGGAAAGGTACAGCCGGAGGAGATGAGTTTTTAATCTGCGCTTGAAGATAGTAAGGGTTTCCGCTGTTTTGACTGCCATGGGAAGGTCTTTCCACCAGCGAGGAGCCAGGACGGACAGCAGTCATGACCGGGAGGTGCAAGATACAGAGAGGTGGGTTGCCAAGCAACCAGAGGTGGCAGAAAGGAGAGGTCTGGTTGGTGCATATGGTCCGATGAGTCTTTGCAGGTATCCAGGTGCTGACCCCTTGACTGCCTGGTATGAAAGCACCAAAGTCTTAAATTTGATGTGAACCATAACAGGCAGCCAGTGGAGGGCAGTGAGCAGGGCGGTGCATGGGAAGGTTATAGAGCAGGAGAGCAGCAGCATTCTGGATGAGTTTGTAGAGGTTTGATGGCAGATGCTGGTAAACCAGCCAACAGAGATTGCAGTAGTCCAGGCGGGATAGCGCCTGGACAAGGAGCTTGGTTGAGAAGGTGGTAAGGAAGGGGCGGATTCGTCGGATGTTGTAAAAGAAGAATCTGCACGTTCGACTCAATGCTGCAATTTTTTTGGAGAGGGACAGTCCGTTGTCGATCCCCACCCTGAGATTCTTAGCAGAAGTTGATGATGACACTATGGTGTTCCCAAGGGAAATTGAAAAGTCAGTGAGGTCAGAAGATGGTGTAGGAAAAAAGATTATCTCAGTTTTGGCTGGGTTTAGTTTGAGATGGTGGTTGTCCATCCAGCACTGAATGTCCCTCAGGCAAGCAGAAATACAGTTGGAGACCTGTGTGTCGGAGGGGGGGGTTTGGGTGTCATCGGCATAACAGTGGTAAGACAAACTCTGAGCAGTGATTACACGGCCGAGGGCTTGTGTGTAGAGAGAGAACAGAAGGGGACCCCTCCTGTGGTGAGGGGTTGGGGTGCCGATACTGTATCAGCCCAGGTTGTATTACTCTGCTAAGGATCCATTCATCCTCTCTTTGTTCAAGCCTTGATTCAATTCAACATCTTACATAGGCTACACTATTCCAACGTTAAACTAGCCAAAATATTCACAAAAAGAGGTGAATCAGTTCAACTGGATCAGAAATTCATTCAGATACGATTCCACAGGTGACTTCTTCAGTCTGAGCTGACTGCAAGCATTCCCCACTTATAAACAGTTCATCTGTGTCACACAACAAGAGACTGGGTTCATAAGCAACTTGGGTGATTGAATGCATATTAAGTGTTTATCAGCCTTATTCACAAAGGATTGGGGAATATTTGCAATCCCGGTGTTGTAAGATGTCGACAGATGTACTCTCAGGCCAGCACCTCTATGCAAAGACCTTCCTTCCTTCTTTACATAAATGGCCTCTATCACCCCCTTTCAAACCAGCGTTCCTCTCTATCAACGATGTGAACATCATCATCATTGAATGAGTGGCCACTAGCCTGTAGATGGGTGTAGACGAGAATCCTGGCCTGACGTGTTGGCTCTCCTGTGTTGTGTCATCCTCTTAGCCAGCGTCTGTTTAGTTTCCCCCGATGTACAGGTCACTGCAGTCCTCCTGGCATTTAACAGCGTAAACTACATTACTCTGTGCCAGGGGATCCGATCCTTGGGGTGGACCAACTTTTGGCTCAGTGTGTACAGGGGTTTGAAATCAACTGAGACATGATGTTTTGAAAATACGCGCCTCAACTGTTCTGACTCCTGCCACATACGGAATCACTACCGGTCTGTGCTTGGGCTCTTCATCTCCCCCCACTTGGCTGGAGCTGTGCCTCGGAGGCTTCCTGGCTTTAACAAACGCCCAGTTAAGGTAACCACACTTAACCAGGACTTGTTTAATATGGGACTTTGCTTCCTCCCCGGCCACTGAGCAAGTGGGGACGTTGTCAGCCCGGTGGTACAGAGTCCTGATGACTACCAATTTTTGCTCCAGAGGGTGTTGGGAATCAAATCGTAAATGATTATCTGTATGTGTGGGTTTGCGGTACACACTAACAATCAACTGTCCCCCAACACCAATCTTAACCTCACAATGTAGGAAAGCCAACACATAATTTTTTGCATCCTCCCTGGTGAATTTGATGTGGGTGTCCACCAAGTGAATGTGTTCAGTGAAATGTGGTACATCCTGAGATTCAATTTTAAACAGGTGTCGTCCACATACCTGAACCAGTAACTAGGAAGGTTCCCTGGATATGAAGCCTTCTTTTCTACTGCCTCCATTTACAAGTTGGCCACTATAGGCGAAACATGGGAACGCACACCCATGCTTCTGCCTGCAGTATTGCCCCCTATACGTGAAGTACATAGACTGAAGACACAGTCTCAGAAGCAGACACACCTGATCAGAGTTAAGGGTGGTCCTGTCTCTGAGGGAGAGGTTGTCCTGTAATTTCTTACAGACCACCTCTGCTGCCTCATCAATAGGGACACATGTAAAGAGACACTTAACATCAAAACAGAGCATCGTTTCATCCTCCTCCATGGTAATGTCCCTCACTTTCTCAACAAAGTTCATAGTGTTCTGGATGTGATGGTCATCATCACTGCCTACCAACGGGTTGAGAACACCAGCCAGAAAGATGGAGATATTGTAGGCGACAGAGTTAATCATGCATAAAGTAGATCTGTAGGGGACATCCTTTTTTTGTATCTGGGGTAAAACATACAGACTAGGTGTAGCTTCCCCTGGTACAGCCTATAATACAAAGATCTGTCAATAGCATTGTCCTGTTCTGACTGCTTTAGACAGTCTATCACTTTTTTTTGTAGCTACAGCCTGAATCTTTCTTAAGGAGCTCATACGTGGCTCTGTCACCACAGTGTCATTACATCTGCCCTCGTCGGCCAGGAAGATGATGATGTCTTCGTCCCTACCGATAGTCAGGAGCGCCTTTCTCTCGTATCAACTGATGCTGGATGGTGGCACTTTGGCAATGTTGAGACAGGCAGACACTTTTGTTCTCAGTTGCTCTGTTTCCATGTCCAAGAATTTGTTGTTACGGATCGCTGATTTCATGGCTGTGATGATTTCCACCATCGGAATTTATCGCAGTGCAACCAAGATATTCAGTCCCTCTTTCAGGATGTCTCTCTCTGCCCGGCTGAGTTCTGTGTCAGACAGGTTCCTCACCCACTGGTCTGCATCACTGTCGATTAGCCTGTCTGTTTCTCACTGTCCACCATTGAGGGCTTCCGTTGTCTGCCGATGGTTCTGGTGAGCAGAGAGTAAGTCGAGCTTCTCTCTCTGTCTCGCTTTGGACTTCTCGTGCTGTGCTAGACGAACCATCTCCGTGAACTATCCCCCATGTTGTAAATACGTCTCGTTTAGATGTGCCGTCAGTCTCTGGAGGACCTGCTCCTCTCTGACTTTCAGCATGTAGATGGTAACGTTGAGGTCTCTCACCTGATCATTAAGTATACCCTTCTACACCTTCTGGATAATCTTGCCTGCTTGGTGCCCCTTCGAAGGTAATTTAATTTGAAGGCTCTTGGGCGTCAGTTGGCTCTGCCTGTATTGGTGGGGGAATCTTAGGTGGGTCCTGTGGTAAATGGTCTTACGTGCCGTTCGCTCGTACTCACGTAAAAGTTTTAGGCAGTTCTCGCCAAAGTAGGTCAAAATGTCTTGAATGCTCAATAATCCAGGTATAGAAATCACTAAAAGAGGTGAATCAGTTCAACTGGATCATAAGTTTAATCAGATACATTTATTCAGATGCGTTTCATCACCAAAATATTCCCTAATATAAATACTATCTGTGACAGTTGCAAATAGGCTCTGGCCACCAACTACTGTATGTTATGGTCTTGTTCAAAACTGAAGTCTTTCTGGAATTTCTTTTTTTAAAACAATCTCAAAGACCATAACTACGTTTTTTTTTAAATAGAAAGCATTCAGACTCCATCATTTCAATTAAAGCTGTCCCAATCCTTAATTAGACCTTGTAATTTTTGAAAATTGTGAACTATCATCAGGCTATACATCAATATACACACATAGAAGGTAGTGCTGTTACTTTTTCTGTTAGGAAAACTGTCAACTCAATGTCTTGACAGGTTAGAATTTGTGCAAACAATAATTTACCATGGTGATAAATAGTGTAATCCCATATAAACCTACTAAATAAAAGACCAATTCACTATATAATGACTGGTCAGATTTACTTTACCCAATTTGCATATTGAGCTTAGACAGTGCCGAGTTAAGCGACTACTTTGTTATGAAATGTGATGTGATTTTGCAAAAAAGGTATTTTTTAGGGTTGCAATGGCTACTTTTTGCCCTGAATTTTTGCCTTTTTTTTTGTAAAATATTAAATCCTGCAGTAACTTTTCAAATGGTAAGTTTTCTCTAATTTTCATAGTAGCTTTTCAAAAAAGCAATTTTTACTTTAAGAACTCAAAACTATTGACAAATGTTTGTATTCCCTTGTCACACTCAAATCTAAATCTTATTCTTTCGTTCAGATGCGGTGAAAGTCAAGGCAGAGGCAAATGAGAAAGAGGTGAAACTGCAGTCTAAGTCCCAGTCCAAAGTCAACACTAAGAGAACTCTGAATAGACGAAGCCCGGTGAAAAAAGAAAAAGATGTTTCAACTGCCAAACATCCAGAAAATCAGGCACAACCAGTTGTACCGGCCCCAGTTGCAAGCTCTGAGAAGACTGGGTCTAGTGAGAACATACAGCCATTCAGTGGCTGTAGCCCAGCCCACAGACTGTTTCACAGGACCATGAGCCCAGCTGACGTCCTCCATGTCCACAGCTATGCAAAGGGGGACTATGGGGAGGGCGAAGTCCCTCCCAAGGAGGACATAAAGAACAGTAGAAGTGACAATGAAGCAGAGAAAAGAGACAAACAGGCTATCAGACTGGTGAGTGCAGGTATTTATGTACATGCAGGTATCATTGGCTCATTCAACCGTTTTTGGCTGTACGAGCCAGCGGGCCAGCACTACAACCACAATTGATTATGATCCACTTAATGTGACCAACGACACCACCAAAGTTACACAATTGCTTGGCAGATAGATAGCGCACACTAATGAATGGAATGTCTTAATGCATGCTCAATTATTCAGGTATGGGAATTACCAAAAGTGGTGAATCAGTTCAACTGGATCAGAAGTTTATTCAGAAACATTACGTCACCACCCCTATTCAACGACGGTCATAAAGAGGAGGCAACTGTCGTTGAATCGTGTAGTGGCCTGAGATTACATCTGTCGTCTTCTTATAATGACATGATTGCAAATATTTCCCAATCCTTTGTGAATGGTACTCATTGCCACTGAATGAGCAGTTGACCACCCAACTTGCATATCAACCCAGCCTATCATTTTGTGGTATCAATGTACTGTTTATATGGGGGGAATGCTTGCAGTCAGCTCAGACTGAATATGTCCCTTTTTGAGTGATGAAACATTTCTGAATAAACTTCTGATCAAGTCGAACCAATTTACCTCTTGTTGTAATGAATGGAATATAATGTTGCTGGTGGATACTGCTGCATTGCTAAGAATGTAAAATTTTACTGATCTTTCCTGATCTTTTTACAGACTGTAACAGTCCAGCATAGAGCAGAGTAGGCGAGAAAACAGCCCTCCATTCATGGAGAGACGTGAGAGAGCATGAACAGTTATAATGTCTTGATGCATGCTCAATAATCCAGGTATGGAAATCACTAAAAAGAGGTGAATCAGTTCAACTGGATCAGAAGTTTATTTAGAAATGTTTCGTCACTCACCAGGTGACTTCTTCAGTCTGAGCTGAATAGAAGCAGTCGCCTCAGAATCAGTGAATCAGTTGAACTGATACACCTCTTTTTTGCGATGAACAGTTAAAGTATGCAAACAACAGTCACTCTGAGAAAACAGTGAGTGAGTTTTAGAAAAACGAGAGATGTCTACTGATTAAAAACATATGGAAGGGAAGGGGGAGTTAATAGATAATTAGAATATGTATACTTACAATTAGAGTATTTATACCTACAATCAAATTAAGTTTTGTTTGAAATCAAACATCCTAACATTTCAGTATTGCTCTAGCAATTGCATTATAGTATTTTATTATGTGAGTATAGCTTCACTGGGTCTTGTGACATACTATGTCCTTACACTTAAAATAAATCAACTATTGCTAGAGCCACAGCAACTGCATATCACATGTAATATTCACACTATAGAGACTACCATTGACTATCTCTGTAGCAAATCGGCTACACAATGTTGAGCATTGACCCAACATGACCTAGGCACATTGTGGGGAAATGAGTATTTCACCCCCTGCAGATTTTCTTACTTTGCCCCTTTACAAATTAACGAATGATCTACACGTTCCATGGTAGGATCATTTTAACAGTGAGAGAAAGAATATTAAAATAAATCCCTAAAAAATCACAGTATCACAGTATATGAATTTAAAAATTTAATTGTGGTTTATTGAGGAAAATAAATATTTCAACCCCTGTTAAAACATGACTCAGTACTTGGTGAAGAAACCCCTGTTGGCAAGCACAACAGTCAAATATTTCTTGTAGTTGGCCAATAAGATAGTGCAGATCCCAGGAGGGATTTTGGCCCGCTGCTCTTTGTAGATCCTCTCCAAATCCCTAAGTTTTGTAGGTTGACACTTGGCAGTTTCAGGCTTCAGCTCCCTCCACAGATTCTCTGTTGGAACATGGTCTGGAGATCGACTAGGCCACATCATGATCTCAATGTACTTCTTCTTGAGCCACTTCTTTGTTGCCTTAGCTTTATGTTTTGGATCATTGTCATACTGTAACACCCATCCACGACCCATTTTGAGTGTCTTGGCAGAGGGAAAGAGATTATCGGGGTGGCATAGCTCAGTGGGTAGAGGGGTCGTCTGGCGATTGAAAGGTTACAGGTTCAATCCCCTGTCCTGTACAAAACTTGACGATGTTTCCTTGACCAAGACACTACATCTCAAACTATTCCCTGAGTGCCATATATTAGCAGCTCACTGCTCCTATGCAATACGGTGGGTTAAAATGCAGAGAAAACAAAATTTCTCCTCATGGGACCTGATTAGGTAATCTATTATATCACCCAAAATTTCCCGTTGCATGGCCCCATTCATCCTCCCGTTGATCTGGTGGAGTTATTATGTCCCCTTAGCAGAGAAACAGCCTGAAGGCATAATGTTTCCACTGTCATGCTTGACGGTGGGGATGGTTTTTTTAGGGTCCCACACAGCTTTTTTTCCTCCATTACATCACATTACAGGCATTAACCAGACACTCTTATCCAGAGCAACAACAAGTACATAGGGTCAAGGTACAAAGGATACTGGAGCAACACTAGAAGCTAGATAACAATCCTTGTCCCATCATAAGACTCCGACGCAACATCAACCAAGAAACATAAACCTAAAATAAACTAACAAGATTTCATGTGCGTAAACCAAGTACATCAAAATCAAGAAAAGGAATAGGGCTAAAACTAGGAGTCAGAGCTAGGACCGGATCGGGAGGAGGAAATGTACAGGCGGAAGAGATGAGTTTTTAATCTGCACTTGAAGATGGTCAGGGCTTCTTCTGTTCTGACTGCCATCGGAGGGTCATTCCACCAGTGAGGAGCCAGGACAGACTTTAGTCTTGACCGGGAGGTGCAGATACTGAGAGGGGGAGGTGCCAAGCTACCAGAGGTGACAGATCGGAGAGGTCTGGTTGGTACATAGGGTCTGATGAGCCTCTGCAGGTATCCCGTTGCTGACCCCTTGACTGCCTGGTATGAAGCACTAAAGTCTTAAATTTGATGTGAGCCATAACTGGCAGCCAGTGGAGGGCAGTGAGCAGGGGGGTGCATGGGGATGCCTGGGAAGGTTATAGACCAGGAGAGCAGCAGCATTCTGGATGAGTCGTAGAGGTTTGATGGCACAAGCTGGTAAACTAGCCAGCAGAGAGTTCCAGTAGTCCAGGTAGGACAGGACTGTCCCCGGGACCAGGAGCTGGGCGGAATTGGTGGTGAGGAAAGGGCGGATTCCTCTGATGTTATAAAGGAAGAATTGGCACGTTCGACTCACTGCCGCGATGTTCTTGGAGAGGGATAGTCTGTTGTCCATCACCACTCTGAGATTCCTAGCAGAGGTTGATGATGACACTATGGCGTTCCCTAGGGAAATGGAGAAGTTGTTGAGGTCAGAAGATGGTGCAGGAAAGAAGATCATCTCAATTTTCGCTGGGTTTAGTCTGAGATGGTGATTGTCCATCCAGCACTGGATGTCCCTCAGGCAAGCACAAATGCAGGTGGAGACCTGTGTGTCAGAGGGGGAGAAGGAGAGAAAGAGTTGGATGTCATCAGCATAACAGTGGTAGGACAAACCGTAAGCAGTAATTATAGGGCCCAGGGCTTGTCTTTAGAGGGAGAACAGAAGGGGAGGTTACAGCAGAAGAGAACGCAGTAAGCAGAGAATGGTAGGTAGAAAGATCCGAAGGGGCCCTGGATTCTCTCCACTTCCTCTCAGCTGCACATAGGCTGGCCCGGCTAGCTCGAATAGGGTCTGATATCCATGGACTGCGGGGGGATGAGCATGACAGCCTGGGGACTACAGGGAGTCAAGTGCTGAGGAGGATGAGAGATTAAGAGTCAGTGGGAAGGTTGGAGAAGGATTCCGAAGGGTTGAGTTGGGCAGTGACTTTGGAAGCCAGCGAGGAGGGAGAGAGGGAGCGGAGGTTATGGCGGACCATGACAGTAGGGGGGGA
>OMLC01037125.1:0-10917 GCA_900302585.1 Regalecus glesne
ATATATAAATTCTTCAGCTAATTTTAAAATAGCTCACCCTTTCTGTAGTTACCCTCAATCGTACCAACACTCCCCGGCCTGCACCCAGCAAAACTAGCACCTGGAGAAGCACTTTAAGAATTGCAGGCAAAGACTGATGGGAAACCAGCAAACCCACAGAGCAGTAAGCAGTTTAAAAGCAAGGCACTCTGGACAGAGCATCCACCACAATATTCTCAGAGCCTTTAATTTAGCAAATGTCTAAGCATTTGAAGGCAGAAAAATAAAATCACTGCATCATTCGACAGTTCCGGCACGTCAAGGAATTCAGAAATGTTATGGGCTTATGGTCAGTACAGACCATGAGAGGAACCCTGGAGTCGACATAAACTTCAAAATTTTGCAATGCCCACACAATAGCAAGAGTTTCGTTCCCTACGACCAAATAATCTCGCTAGTATGAGTTGAATTTCTTTGAGAAACAACTCACAGGTGTTCAACCCTGTTACTGTCCAACTGAAAAAAGCACAGCACCTGTCATTTACATCCACCTGCATGGATGTAAATGGACAGTCCATTCAAGAAGCTATAAGGACAGGAGAGCACAGGATAGCTCTAACATTATCACAGGCTGGCTGGCACAAGTCTGATCAGACAAACATCACCCTCACTCTCAACAAATCCTACCATTGAAAAGTTTTTACGAAAACTATGGTAGTACACCACCAGACCCCAAAAATGAATGATCTCCTTCTTTGTTTTGGGAACAGGGTATTGCTCAATCACCAACACTTTAGTATGGACCAGCTGCACTTGTCCTACTACCTTGACAAGGTAGGTGACAGTGGCTTTGGGAACTCACAATTCACTAAGTTGACTGTCAGGCATTGCGGAAACAATCAAATAGCTGATGGATATGGTGGGATATGCTCCTGCCAGGTATCACCACAGATTACCACATTATCAAGGTACACTGCAAAGCCTTTCAGACCAAACACAGCCAGATTCATTAACCACTGAAATCTTGCCATCACAGAAACATCACTGCCTATAAGCAGACACTTGGACATCAGAGAAAAAAAACTGAAAAATCATGCTCCTCCAGGCTGCCATCCACATAAGCCTCTACCTGCTCACAAGGAGATACCACATAAGGTGTAACTCAGAGAGAAATGACACATTTTTAAAAGTAGTAAAGTACAAAGAGACGAAGATAGATGTATGCCGAAATGACAATACAAAAGATCATAAAGGCAAAATAAAATGAATAAATGAATAAAAAATACAAGCAAACAAACAAAACAAACAGGGCATACAATTCAAGACAATAACGTGTATTGTTGCATCACTAGTACTCAAAATTAACCCAGAAAATATCAAAGAAGAGGTGAGTAGTCAATTGTTAATGTCACAACTGTTGAGTCTCAATTAAATTGAGATAGTGGTCCAAGCATGGCAGCCAAAACATGTAGATTTTTTAAAGATTGTCCGTCAAGCTATATCAGATTTTCTCCATATGTGATACGGATGTAAGTTCTGATAGCCACGTCTTGATGAGCGGCTGGCACTGTTTCTGACTTCCCAAGCATTAAAATCAGTCTCTTTGCAATTAACATCCCATACATGATGATGTGCTGTACAGGGCTGTTTTGAGGCAATAGAGACAGGGAGTAGCCAAAGAGTATCACTTCTGGCTCAGGCTTGAACGGACAGTTGTCTATTTCAGAGGACCATTGGAAAACTACCCACCAGAAGTCATACAGTTTTGGAAATGTCCAGAAAGGTGGGTTAAGGAACCATGAGCAGTTTAACATTGGTCACACAAAGGGGAAAAAGTAGGATATATTCTTATGCAGCCTTCACCTCAGTGGGCAAGAGCTCTAAGTTTCGCTGCCCAGTAATAATGCTGAAAGCATGGCCGTCCAAATCCACCCACTTCCCTTGGTTTTGTAAATAAGTTTTTGAAATTCTATGAGCTTTAAAGCCCCCAGATAAAAGGTATGATTGTTGAGTCCAGTAACTTAAAACATGAGTTTGCTTGGAAAATATGAAGATTTTGAAAGAGGTACAGGAATCTTGCCAGTGAAACCATCTTGATAGCATTTATATGACCCACCATAGAAAGCGGGAGCGTGTGTCTCTTGAAAATATCCCCTTTTAGTTTTTCCACCTTTTATGGAAATTCAGTTTAAAAATCAATTTAGTATCTTTTGGAAGAGTTACTCTAAGGTATTTCGGCTTGTCTGTAACTTCGAATGGGAGTTTATGCAGGAATTCCCATTTACAGTTATTCCCAAAGCCATAAAATCCTTTTTTTAACAGTTAATTGTGTACCTAGAAACTTCCCCAAATTACTTCATGAGATCTAACAGAATGGGAATAGATAGCTGAGGCTGTGACGTAAATATTACCACATTATCTGCATATAAAGATAGCTAGTGGTCCACATCTCCTGGAAGAATGGGTTTGAGAGAGCTGTGTCGCCTCATAGCAAGGGGTTCAATAGCAATTGCAAATAGGAGAAGACCGAGGGGAAAGCCCTGGTACATCCCACAATGAAATAAAAATGGATTTGACCAATCTTGATTAGCTAAAATAGAAGAGGAAGGATGAGCATATCAAATTTTTAAATCCATGAGACAAAATGGCTACCCAATCCAAAGTGCTCCAATACTCTCAACATATATACCCACTCTATCTGATCAAACACTTTCTCCGCATCCAATTTGAGGGCTGCCACTCTCTAATCTTTCTTGTTGTTGTGGTTCATTATGTTCATTAGTCTTCGAACAATAAAAAAGAAAACCTACAAGGAATGAAACCAGTTGGGTCAGTATGAAAAATGGAGGCAATATGTTCGTTTAATATATTTTCCATTAATTTTGTGAAAATGTTCATATCAGAGTTCAGCAATACAATTGGATGATAAGATGCGGGTTCAGTTTCATCTCTCCCTTCCTTTGGAATAGGTGAGATGTTGGCTTCATATAAGGAGCTTGGAAACTTTAGAGTTTCAAATGTGTGGTTGAACATCCTTAGCAAGGGTGGAGTCAACTGTTCAGAGAATTTCTTATATAGCTCTATACTAGAACCATCTAGGCCAGCACTTTGACCAGTGGGAAAGGATTTTATAGCATCTAGAACCTCTTCATCAGTGCTATCAATATTAAATGCTTCACACATTGCTTCACTTAAGTTGGTGAGGTTCAGATTTTCTAGCCATGCAGAGATGTTGCCGTTGGCTTTGGATGTAAATAGCTATTAATAATATTCCTTGAAGGGCTTGTTTATAATGATCTGATCAGTGATAATAACCCCCAGATTTGGATTTTATTGTATGTATAAGTTGGCAAGCCTGCAAACCTCTCAGCTGTTGGGCTAATAGCTTCTGGGGCTTGTCGCCTAGTTTGAAATATTTCTGTTTCAGTCTAAACAATTACTCCTATATCTGTAATATGTTGTTATATTCATATTTCAGTTCAAGAATTTTCTGTAAGGTGATAGAATTAGAAAAAGATCTATGGGCAGTTTCTGGTTGTGTTAGATCTTTTTCAACGTCTAAAAGGTGTTTTTCTTTTATTTTCTCATTGAGTTTTCAAAAGAAATAATATTTACTCTAACCACAGCCTTAAAAATTTCCCATAAGGTGGAGTCTGTAACCTCTAGATTGTAATTTGTGTCCCAAAATTCTGAGCTCCTAGAAGAAATGGTAAAGAAAGGCTTTTCTCCTAAGAAATATCAAACAGGCCAAACTTCCTTATTGGCCTCTAGTAAACTTGTACAGAAGCACCATAGAGAGTATCCTCTGCTACTTGGGCCACCATGTGGTATGCCAGTAAAATTGGCATAGAATATTTTGAGAACTGTGCTCCCAAACCTGGATACATTGTATGTGAGCATAAGAAGGCTGCCAACATAAGCAGGGACCCAACCCACCCAGGTCACAGTTTGTTTGTCCCCTTGGTATCAGGGAAGAGCTATACGACCATTGAAGTCTGATCTAGCAGATCTAATAACAGCTTCTTCCGTAGAGCTGTTGTATCTTTCACCCCACAACCTCCTGTAAATGTTGGGAACTGAGGTCTTTGCCATTCAAAAAAATATTTTATTATTTTACATTTCATAAGGGCCTCATCCAAGTGCTTTATTTGATGTGAATAGAGGGCCTACCTCATTATACATACCCTGTTTATCTACCTTATTTTTGTAGTCTATATTGATATTGTTTTTATCTTCTTTTTGATTACTGCTCGTATCTAAGTTACCAAATATAGTTTCCTTGTATGCCTGGAATGACAGAGTCTCAATACTTAATACTTCCTCCAAAAATATTAATTTTATTTGGATTTAAAGTACTCTATAGACTCTGATTGGAAAAGGTCCGATAGGAAAAGGCACTACCACCTGTTGACTTATTTTTAACATTGGACACATAGAGGAACCCTGTATTATGAGAGTAGAGAGGTTGAATTGGAATGTACAGTTTAAGTTTAATGAGATCAGACAGGTTTAATGGGGGAAGCATACTTAGTATTTTAAAAGTTAGTACAACCACCTTGAAGTCTTGCCTAACCTGGATTGCAAGCCAATGGGGAAGCAAGACTTTGTGTAATATGGTAACATTTTCTAGTTTTAGTTAGGATACTGGCTGTAGTATTTTGAACCATCTAAAGACTTTTTGTCCTGGCCTGTGGTAGATTTGAAAACAGAACATTATAGCAACCAAGTCTGGATGTAACAAATGCATGTATTAGAGTCTCTGCATCAGCCATATATAGGGACAAACTGGATATTAGTGATGTTACTTAAGTGAAAAACAGTCTGGTGATTACTTTAATATACTTATCAAAGGAAAGCTAGGATCAAACATAAGATCAAGATTTTTCGCTGCTGCACTTATTGAAATCACAGATTGTTGATTATTATTGTTATCAAAACAAATTGGTTTCCGTGTCTAGCAGGGTCAACAACCAGCTTCTCCGTTTAAAAGCAGAACATTTAGTGACAACAATGTTCCCACAGCTGCCAAGCAAGCCTCTAAATTAATCATTTGAGTACGACAATCAGCCCGTCTGGACACACATAGCCAAGTATCATAATATGGCCAAAAGGTGACATAAAGTTGGTGGCACAGGGGTTTACAGCACTGTTCAGTGCTTCTCTGCATCACGCAGCTGGGTGTTCAAATCCCAGCCGCGCCATTTCCAACCACAGCCAGAGGTCTATAGTTAGTGGGGCATAATTGGCTAAGTCTCACATGAGGATAAGGATTAGATTGGATAAAGGGTTCTAGGTTCTCGTTTATAATGACCCCCTCTGAGTTTTCCGGGCACCTGCAGTTATGTGAACGCAAAGTATCCTCGCTTTGTTCTCCTCCAAAGAACGAAGCGAGGATACTTTCCGTTCAGTCACACTATCAAGATAGATAGTCTCAAAACCTATAATAACTATCAATGACTCATTGTATAGATACTATTTTGGTAAGACAGGATCTGAAGGACCCATGGTAATTCTGGGGCAGAGCATATGTTTCAGGAAATAGCCAACCAGAGGCTATGGGTTCAGTTTCAAAGAAATATCTGGGATGATTTTTATTCAAATTGATTAAGTGAGTGATATGCTGCTTTTGCAGCAGCTAATGCACATTTTTATTTCAGTAACCACTCATACCAAAATAGGAAAAAAACTTTGGATTTGGATTTTTGTCATTTACGTTCCAGTCTCCTGCAGGCTCGCTATGGAGCACACATCATGTCAATAAATCAGGGTGTTGGCTTCTTTAGTCTCCTAGCTCTGATAGTGAGAAGTGTAACTGAATCGATAAGATTAGAGAGGGCCACATTTAAGTCACTAGTAAGAATTTCAACAGTCAGTCTCTATAGGGAAAAGAGCCAAGACTTCTGCTCCTCGCCAAATGCAGCTACAGTGGATAGATGAACATGACAAGGGCCAATTACACCTTTGCCAACCTTAACAGGACAGAACAATAATGCTTTAAATTAAATGAGAAAATGATCAGCAGATGTTGTTGGCCAGACATGCAGTCCATTAGTTCATTTTAGCTCTATAAAAGTGAGACGTCCATTTTTTGTGGACCTCACTGATCAACTGGATTGAAAGTTTAACTTCTGATCCAGTTGAACTGATTCACTTCTTTTTGTGATTTCCATACCTGGATTATTGAGCATGCATCAAGACATCGGCCCCTTATAACTTTCTCAGTTGTCAGTCATCCGTTTTCTTTATGTTACAACGTTTAACTCTTCTAATTTTACTCCTTCACCATAAAAAAACTCGTGTTTGAATTTTTGTTTTAAAATTATTACTAGAACTATAAGTGTTGCAGTAGAATTTGAATGGTCATTGAGTTTTCACTGTTTTTGTTGTAGTTTTTCTTTATCCCACCAAGGTCTCACATTCAGAGATGAAATTAAAAGTTATGATATTCAAGATGATCAGGACATTGATTCTGGTGTATGCGTGTATGTGCATGTGCACGCACGAGTATATTTATGTGTGTGTGTGCGTGCGTGCGTGCGTGCGTGCGTGTGTGTGTGCATGGTTGTGTTTGAATCTGCTCTCCATGTGTTTTAAATCTATGTGTGTGTTTGTGTTTGTAAAGAGCAAACAGCAAAGGGAGCTGACTCAGATCCAGTACCTTGCATGGCCCGACCATGGTGTTCCAGATGACTCCACTGACTTCTTGGACTTTGTCACTTTGATCCGAAGCAAGCGGGCCGGTCGCGATCAGCCCATGGTAGTCCACTGCAGGTATATGGACAGGAACATAAAAATAACTACTCACACTCATTGACTCATGTTGGCCTGAAAATAGGCCTTTCCCTGACTGACCACTGAATACCGTGAATACCCAACAATGCAGTTTCAAAAAATGTCAGATAATCCAACATTTTGTACATTTCCTGGAGAAATTGTGTGGATTAGCTGAATAGTTAAACAAAAGGGAAAATTTATATGAATGGTGACAATAACATGAGTACTAAATTTCAAAGAACTTTTTTACTCATAAGGAGCAGATCATATGAGAGAAGATAGAAGAGGATGACAATACTTTTCGAATGAAATAATGAAGGGCATCACCTTGTTCACTTTAAAATTATCTAATGTCCTTTAATGTTTGCATTAGAATTTACCTGTATATCACCCTCTGCTTGATTTTTTATCTGTTATTGTATTGATGTACCTGTCCTGTAGTTCCATCCATCCATCCATCGTCAACCGCTTTATCCGAAATGGGGTTAAGGGGGAACTGGAGCCTATCTCTATTCCCGTTTGGCAAAACGTGGGGAACACCCTGTATAGGTCGTCCCTCTATCACAGCACAGAGCAGTCAGGGGAACAGTGTCTTGCTCAAGGACACCTCGAAACACTTCTCCGCAGGACCGAGGATCGACCCTGCAACCTTCCGATCGCCAGGCGATCGCTCTACCCATTAAACCATGCCGCCTCTTTGTCTGTAGCTGTTCATAGGGGCGGCATAGCTCAGTGGGTAGAGCGGTCGTCTGGCTATCGGAAGGTTGCAGGTTCGATCCCCGGTCCTGCATACAGCATGTCGAGGTGTCCTTGAGCAAGACACTTAACCCCTAACTGCTCCCCGAGCGCCATATGTTGGCAGCTCACTGCTCCTATACAATAGGTTGGGTCAAAAATGCAGAGAACAAATTTCCCCTTGCGGGACTGATAAGGGAATCATTTATTTATTTATTTATTTATTTCTGGGATATTTCAACAAGCAACTCGGATTAATTATCATTATTTGTTTTCTTGTTAATTAGTATGGTAGTAATTCTGACTAGTCTGAAGCGCAATGTTTAAGAGAAATTACAGTTATATATGGCTCTCAGGAGATACGTATAAATTATATAGACTTAATGATATATCCATTAATCACTCTACATTATCTGGAAGTTCTCTAATCAGAAAACTTGAACACGATGTAGCTAGATATCTACTAGATATGATAACCATTTATAATATATGGAGTGTAATGCAATATGTATTTGTCAATATGCAATATGTGTTGCTTTGCTGTGGCTTATGCTATTAACACTGTTTTATCTCCCCATGATTTCATAAACTCTTCCATACCTTTCCCTAGCTGACTCACATTTTCATTTATTAAAGCTAATGCCATGTCACTCCTATTTCAGCTTCCTTCCTTTATTGTTTTTGTTTATGTTATCGTCTAAGTTCATATTGGTGGTTAGCAGCATGGAAAATATCCATTACACTTCTCTCTTTTTCTTAATGAAATATGATAATACAGAATATAAAGAAAAGTCCCCCCTCTCTCTTTTACAGTGCCGGGATTGGTCGAACAGGGGTACTGATCACTATGGAGACAGCTTTGTGTCTGATGGAGTGTGGTCAGCCTGTTTATCCTCTCGACATCGTCAGGACAATGAGAGACCAGCGGGCCATGATGATACAGACACCCGTATGTACATCCTTTGCTTTGGGCTGGAGTGGTATTTACTGCCCCTTCATTCAATATGCCAACTTCCATTTGGAACTAGCATTTACTCTTTCGCAAAGGTTTCTTTTGTGTATGCTTTTGTCTAAACTAAAGAGTTTATTGCCAGAGTACAAATAAAGCTTAAGGTCTCTTATCTATTTTCCCACTATGAATTTATATAATTCATATAATATAATATATAATTGGTCAGACCCTGTCATAAGCCTTCTGCAGATCTACAAAACACTTATAGTCTGAATGTGCAAATCCTAGGGCCCTTCCAGGTTCCTTGCAAGCGTGAAAAAGTGGTCTTTTGTTCCACGACCAGGACGAAATCCACAATGTTCCTCTTCAATTTGTGGTTCAACTATTGGCTGGATCCTCATGTCCAGCACCTTAGGGGAAGATTTTCCCAAGGAGGCTGAGAAATGTGATGCCTCTGTAATTAGCATATACCCTCTGATCCTTTGATTTTTAAACACTGGGACCACCACTACCATCTGCCACCGCCTGGGCAGTGTCACAGAATTCCACGTGATGTTGAAGAGACGTGTAATCCATGACAGCCCCTCAACACCCAAAGCCTTCAGCTTTTCTGGATGGATCTCATCATTTCCTTGGGCTTTGCTTCTGTGGAGTTTTAGACTACTTCAGTGAACTCCCCTGGGAAATTCATGTTGATCCTCCATCATCCTCCAGCTCTGTCTCTATCCTTGAGGGTGGATTCATGGGTTCAGAAGTTCCTCGAAATGCTCATCCATTGCCCTATTATCTCCTCAGTTTTGCTCAAAAGTGTACCATCCTTACTATAAACCGCTTGAATGATTCCCCGTTTTCCCCTCCTGAGGTGCTGGATGGTTTTCCAGAAGCACTTTTGTGCCATGTCCTTTTCCATGGATTCTCCAAACTCATCTCACATCTATTATGCTGCCTCTTTCATGGATGAGGCTACTGTCCTTTGGGTCTGGTTGTATCTTGCCTTATCCCGGGTGGCCTCCTTCTTCAGTCGGATGGCTTCCCTAACTGCTGGTTATTGCCCCTTGAGGCACCTATGACCTTGAGACCACAGCTCATTGCTGCAGCTTCAGTAATGGAAGCTTTGAACATAACCCACTCTGTCTTGATGTATGCTCAGTAACCCAGGTAGTGGAATCACAAAAAGAGGTGAATTGGTTCAACTCGATCAGAAGTTTATTCAGAAATGTTTCATCACTCAAACAGGTGACATCTTCAGTCTGAGCTGACTGCAAGCATTCCCCCCTTATAAACAATACATTGATACCACACAAAAATAGATTGGGTTAATATGCAAGTTGGGTAATCAACCGCACATCTGTTGTCTTCTTACAATGCCATGATTGCAAATATTCCCCAATCCTTTGTGAATTGTGCTCATAGCCACTGAATGTGCAGTTGACTTGTTATGGACAATCCATGACAAGCACAGATGTCCCACAATAAAGCACCACTCAGGTTCAGATTAGGGAGGCCATTTCTCCCAATCACGTCAATCCAAGTTTCTCCATCATTGGCCACATGTGCATTGAAATATTTCAGTAAAATCAAAGAATCCCTCACAGGAGCCCCATGCACTCAGTTCAGGGTCTCCAAGAAGGCCAAATACTCTGAAGTACACTTTGGTGTTTAGGCAAAGGACAGTCAGAGATCACCCCCCCCGCCCCCTCCACAATAGTCCTAAGGGGTATGGAGGCGATCCTCTAGTCCACATGGTTAAACTCCAATACAGTGAAACTCAGCTAGGGACTTGTGAGTATCCCCACATCCACCTGGCATCTTTCCCCTTGGGTAACTCCAGGGAAGAATGAAGTCCAACCCATATCTAGGAGTTTGGTTCCAAAGCCGATGCTGTGCATAGATGTGAACCTCAACAGAGCTAACTGGTAGCATTCAACCTCCTGCACAAGCTCCAGCTCCTTACCCCCCAAGCACGTAACATTCCACATCCCCACACATACAGACCAGTACTTGCGGTTTGACTCCCACCACCCCCTGGAGCATAAACTGGGAGTCATCAGGACTCTGTACCACCGGGCTGACAACGTCCCCACTGACTCAGTGGCCGGGGAGGAAGAGAAGTCCCATATTAAACAGGCCCTAGTTAAGTGTGGTTACCCTAACTGGGCGTTTGTTAAAGCCAGGAAGGGTCCCAGACAGAGCTCTAGTCAAGTGGAGGGAGAGGAGGAGCCAAAGCGTAGACCGGTAGTGATTCTGTATGTGACGGGAGTGTCGGAACAGCTGAGACGCGTATTTTCAAAGCATCGCGTCTCAGTTGCTTTCAAACCCCTGAACACACTGCGGCAAAAGTTGGTCCACCCCAAGGATCGGGTCCCCTGGCACAAATAGAGTAACGTAGTGTACGCTGTTAAATGCCAGGAGGACTGCAGTGACTTGTACATCGGGGAGACCAAACAGACGCTGGCCAAGAGGATGGTGCAGCATAG